>PVLC010012513.1:0-43987 GCA_004027655.1 Graphiurus murinus
AAGTTCATTTGATCTAAATGTCTCCTCATGTTCTTGTTGTCACATGTCACACAATTAGACCATAAGAGCTTCAAGTAATTTCATTTTTATATTTAAGTAAGTTGGGCAACTAAGAAATAGCAAAATCAGGTATTTTGATGATAATCAAAGACAATGGGCCATTCATAGACGTCCTTTTTATACTTGATAGTTTGGCTTGTTCTTTTTTTTTTTGGGAGGTGGGGCAAGCACATTTTGCCTCTGCATACATCCCCAGCCTGACATCATTATTATTATTATTATTATTATTATTATTATTATTTGTAGTACTGGGAATGGATCCCAGGAGAATTCTACCTCAGAGCCACACCCTCAGTCCTATTTTTTATTCTTTATTTTGAAACAGGGTCTCACTAAGTTGCAGAGAGCCTCACTAAGTAGCTGAGGCTGGCCGCGAACCTGGATCCTCCCGTCTCAGCCTCCCAAGTATTGGGATTACAAGCGTGCACTATCACACCCGGCCTGACTTTATTTTTTATTTTGACACAGAGCTCTAATTTGCCAAGAAGGCTGGCGTGGAACCTGTGATCCATTTCACTCAGCCTCCCAAAAACTGGAATTATAGGCGTGTGCTATCTTGCCTGACTTGGATTGCTTATTAATCACCAAAATATTTAACCAGTATGCTTAATTTATAGAAGTAAGTTTGATCATTGTCTTTGTTACATACTAATTAGTTCATGTTTCTCTCTTACTGGGTTTCTATGGCAATATAAAAAAAGAGTTGCCTTAGCCGGGCATGATGGCCCACTCCTGTATTCCTAGTACTTAGGAGGCTGAGACAGGAGGACCGAAGATTCACAACAAGCCTCAGCAACTTTGTGAGGCTCTCCACAACTTAGCAAGACCTTGTTTCAAAATAAATAATAAATAAGGCTGGGGGTGTAGCTCAGATGTAGAACGGCCCAAGGTTTAATATCCAGCAACACACACACACACACACACACACACAGACATACACACAAAAATGCCTTTTTGTTTGTTAAACTCGATCTGAGAGAAATGTACTCATTACATTATTGCTATTTTGGCATAAGCTTTTATGTATCATCAATATGTTTAACTTGTTGGCTTGAGAATGTAATACCTGGTCTGAATATTGAGTTCTTAAATATGGTAAGTATTTGCTTTAATTTTCCATTAAGTTACCAGCACTTTATATAAATTTTTATCTGTAGAGAATGGTATTGTCTTAGACATCCACCATAAGTAATAGTGCATTCAAGAAATAACATAATGAAGAGGTATGTTGGGGAAGATAGCAAATTAGTTACTGAATGTTCCTTCCCCCATTTGTCAGTGAAATTCTATCCCATGACTCATCCTCCACTGGTATGGGTTCTGTGTTCTCATTCATCCTGCTCTTTAATGCTGATATCTCATACCTTCTCTTCTTATTCCAGCCCTAATTCACAAATATATAGGAAGTTTAAAAAATATCTGCCAATCCCAAGAGATCTGTCATTGTATTAGAATACCTAACAGATGATCACACTGGAGAACCCCAATGATCACCCTGGAGAACACAAGCTATTCAGCAAATCCCCTGAATATATGTCTGTGGAGACCTATTTTTTGCAGTTTTTCTGGTATGTCAAGAATTTAGTTATCTGTTCTATAGGGAATTTAAATTTCAGTTGTGATTGCAATTAATTTCATTGCCACTTTGAATGTCATGACAAAAAAACTTAGTTTCAGAGGATTTGGGTCTCTTGTCATTTCTCTTACATTAGGTCTACGTTCTTGAGAGTATGCTAAAGATATTTCAGAAGAGGGGATTGCTGGATTTCTGTCTCCAGAACAGTCATTTATTTACTTCCTTTGCAAAGATCCAGGCTCTTAGCCACTGACTTCTTGAAGCCCAGTAGGTTCACTAATGTTTTTGCCAACATTGGAATCATGGGAACTATCCCACTTCTGAATATTCACATCGATTCTCATATGTCTCTCCTCTATACCAAGGCCAAAGAAATTCTGAAGTCCTATTCTTCTTGAAACTTGCTTTTTTTGAACTCTAAAAGACTTTACTTTTGAAAATTAAAATCAGGAAGCCTCCCTCTCCTTGGTTTTTATTCTGGCAAATTGAATATATGGTGGGGATGCTGTTTCTCATATTCTTTTACTCAACCTCACGGCTCTTCTCCCCCAGCTTCACACTGCCCAGAGAAGCATCTGGAGGCCAATCAGGATTTCTTCTTCCTGCTGCTCCCTTCCCTGAATCATTTCCTAATAACTCCTTTTGGACTGGAGAAGGGTCTGAGTCCTCTTGAGGAAGGACCCTGTAATACTTGTGCAATTGTACACTGTGGTCATTTCCTGTTCAACCGGACCTATGGTCACTTACTCAGATAACAGTATACTAATGAAAATAAATACCCAAATCTTTCCAGAGCTGTTGAATAAAAGGTACATTTAATGTACTGAGGACCTCCAGTAAAATAATGCTTCATTTATTAGAATAGGAGTGAATAGAAGTCAGAAATTAAAGCAAACATTGGCTTAGGTTCATCTCAGAGTGACAGTTGGGTTCACAGACATAGCCTGGGTTCATTCCCCAGTTGTAGAATGTACATTTGGGGATATCCTGAGAAAATGGCAAAACCTATGTTTTAGTTTCTCCACCTATAGAAGAAAAATAACAATAGTAAGAAAATAAAAATAGAGGTCCTTGAATTCTGCTAGCTCAGGCTAAGATATCCATCAGAATAAAATAATGTTATATCTTAGGAGAAATGGCAGACATTTATGCCATCCTCAAAGTCTTCAGGATTTGGGGGTTGTTGGTCTCCACTATATCCCCAATTTACCACTTTGGTGTTCCTGCATAAACTAGGGGAATCATGGTGGATAATAATGCCCCACTGGAAACAGGTTAATCCATCAAAATTATAAAAAAGGCAAATATATTGGAAACCTTGCTTCTAGATGTTACACACACTTTAGAATGTAGAAGATAAATCCTATAAATAACAAGAGCTGACATAGCAGTGAAGTTTTTAGAGGTGGAGTATGTATATCCTAGATATTAGTCCTCTATCAGAAGAGTTGCTGGCAAAAAATTTCTTCCACTCTGTGGGCTCTCTGTTGAGGTTCTTGATAGTTCCCTTTGCTGCACAGACTGAAGAGCTTATCTTCTTCTTAACAACATCTAAAGGATCTTTGTTTTAAAAATAGCCTTAGCTGGGTATGGTGCAAGCTTTTAAGTAAATTGGTAAATTGGGGATATAGTGGAGACCAACAACCCCCAAATCCTGAAGACTTTGAGGATGGCATAAATGTCTGCCATTTCTCCTAAGATATAACATTATTTTATTCTGATGGATATCTTAGCCTGAGCTAGCAGAATTCAAGGACCTCTATTTTTATTTTCTTACTATTTTTATTTTTCTTCTATAGGTGGAGAAACTGAAACATAGGTTCTTCCATTTTCTCAGAGGTAGAAGGCAGGTGCTGGATTTCATCCCTAGTACCACATACAAAAAAAAAATAGACTAAAAAAATAACCTTTATCTGTGATGTGAACTGCAGATATTTATTTCAGCTCTTTATTTGCCATTTGGCTAATTTATAAGATATTTCTCATTTGGGTTAGCTGCTCTGGCCCAGTTACCAAGTGGCTCAAAGAGATGCTAGTTTTGAATGGGGTCCAGAACAAGAGAAGGCTCTACAATAGGTTACATCTGGATCTGCTCTGCTATTTGGGACACAGAAGTCAGCATGTACAATATTGCTTGAAGTGGCATTGGCAGGTAGGGATGCTGTTTGGGGATTTTGGCAGGCCTCCATAGGTGAATCACAATGCAAGGCCTTTGGAGCTAAGCCATGTCATCATCCACAGATAACTGCTTTACTTTTGTGTGTGTGTGTGATACTAGGGATTAAACCCAATGACATTCTACCTCTGAACCACAGAGCTACATACAGCCCTATTTTATTACTTTTACTTTAAAACAAGGTCTCATTAAATTGCCCAGGGCCTCCCTAAGTTGCTGAGACTGGCTTGGAACCTTTGATCCTCTTGTCTCAGCCTCCTAAGTATTTGGATTGCAGTCAGGCACCACAATGGCCAAATTAACTACTATCCTTTTGAGAGACAGTTCTGGGCCCACTACTGGGCCTTAGTGGACACTGAATTCTTGACCATGGGCCTCCAATTTACCATGTTGCCTGAGATGCTTTCCATGAGTTGCATTTCATGTGACCCAACAAGACATGAACAACATGTCATGGAAATGGTATATTCACAATTGGGCCTGCATAGGCTCTGAAGGTACAGGTAAGTTACATGGGGTGGCCAAATGCCTGTGGTCCCCACTCAATCTGCACTGCCTTCTCTCTCTCTCAGCCTACACTCCCAACCTCATGGGGAGTTCTTTATAATCGGTTCATGTAGGAAGAGAAAACTTAAACCTGGTTTACATATGGTTCTACAAACACCACTTGAATTTTGACACCTACAACCCTGTAGCTCCTATCTGGTTCATATCTGAAAGACAGTAGTAAAGAGAAATCCTTCCACTGAGCAGAACTTTGGGTACTACACCTGGTTGTAAACTCTGCTCAGAAGGAGCAATGGTCAGATGTGTGGTTACATACCAATTCATGGCCCGCAGTCAGAGAAACCTTTGGCTGGATGGCAGCTGACTTGAAAAGAAAACTTATGATATATAATTTTGGAGAAGAGCTACATTGTTAGACACATCTTAATAATAAAAAAAAAGATGAGGTAATTTGTGTCCTATGTGAAGTCTAATCAAGTGGTGTCCTCAGAAAAGGATTTTAATAATCATGTGGATAGGATGACTTACTTTGTAAATGCCAGTTAACCTCTTTCCAAGATACCCCTGTCATCACCCCTTGTGCTCTTGAGCAAAATGACCAGATTGGTCATAGTGGCAGGGTGGCTCCTCTTCTGGAGAAAAGATCTGTACGTTTTCAGTCCTATGTGCAATATTTGTGCCATTTTATGTGGAATCATGATCTTGTTATTGTCTTTATTTGGAAATCAAGTAAAATTTAAAGAGATTAGTTTATATACCAAAGTTGATAGGGATGAATTGTGGTAGTAAATTTTAGGTGTCAGCTTGGCTGGATTAAGGAATACTCAGATAACTGACAAGACATCACAGTGTGTCTGTGACGGTGTTTTTAGAAGAGATTAACACTTGAATCAATAGATTGAGTGAAGATCCACCCTCACCCATGTAGATAGGTGTTACCCATTCATCCAGAGGAAGAGCCAATAGTTATAAGGGTGGTATGTTAATGTTTAAAACTATGACAAAATATCTGAAATAAACAACTGAAGGGAAAATTTTATTTTGGCTCACAGTTTTTATTTTGGCTTTCAGTTTCTTCCATACTGCCTGCCCTCCTGACTTCCTTTGACTTCTTGGTAGAATTCTTTGTGACCCACAACTCTTGCATTTTGCATACCTGTAAGACCAGTACCATGTGGACAATGCTAAGGTTTGCCACCAACTTGAACAATAGCCAGGGTCATTTGGATCATGGTGAAAGCAGCCTTTGAATACCCAGACAGCTGAGTGTGGTGAAATGCATCCTAGGGAAACAACTTCCTAGGCAGCCCTGTGTGAGTGGGGCATTCCAGTGACCTCTTCTCAAAGCAAAGTCTTTCAAGTAAGTTTGTATTTTTATACCCCTAAGCTTTGGATGAGTGGAGTCTGGTCAATTCCTGAGATTTTTTTTTTTTAAACCTCCTGAGATGTTTTGCTAGTGAGATTTTTGTTGCTATGGCTAAAATACCCAACAAGAACAACTTAGAGCAGGAAAATTTATTATGGCTCACAGTATTAGAGGTTAAGGCCATGGTTAGCAGGCTCTAAAGGCAGAAGCATCACGGCAGCAGGGCATGATGGAGGAAGGCTTCTCAGCTCATAGCTGGGAAGCAGAGTGTGAGAGAATGAGAAGAGAGGACCAGAGACAGATAAAGTCCCCAAGGCCAGAGTTTAGTAATCTACTTCCTCCAACCACTCTACACTTACAGTTACCACCCAGTAAACCCATTCAAATTATTTATCCATCAAATGGATTAATCTCATGATGAGATTATAGCTTTTATGAGCCAATTGTTTTCCTCTGAATATTGCTGCATTGCCTGAGGTTTTGCAGGACATTTCAGATCCAATACCTATTATGGCAGGAAGGGCATGATGGAGCAAAGTTGCTTATTTCATAGCAGCCAGGAAGCAGGCTGTTGGGGACTGGGAATAAGTCATACACTTCAAGGAAATGCCACTAGAGACCTGCTTTCTCTAGCTAGGCCCCACCTCCCAAATTTCCACCACCTTCCAGAAGCACCACAGCCTTATGACTAAGCCTAAGGGCTCATGGCATTTGGATATATTAGGTCCAAACCACAACAGATGGGTTTGGGAAGACACTGAAGATTTATGGATAATTTGGGGGACATACATTTGGAGTTCCAAGGAAAGTCTGGGAGGCAAGGAAAATTACAGGATGAACATAAAAAAATAGGAAATAATAAAAGCCAGAGCTTAGAATTCTAGGGGTGTTGTGAAAAAATTTGAGTTTCAGGTCTTAGAGTTTCTGATTCAATAGGCCTAGATATTACCCTGAAATTTGCATATTAAAAATTGCACAAGTGATTGTCATGGACTCTAGTCTTGAGAAACATTTGTCCTGCTGGAGGCAGGGGGCTAAGATAATGACGACTTCATGCAGTGATTTGATGCAGGAAGAAGAGCCATCATTTTTCACAAGATCAGATGTGTTGACTAAGAAACTCACATTTTATGCACATCCACCATAGTGCTGTAATGTGCCATTGTACACAGATGATTATCACACAGCTATGCTGAAGTGTTTATATAGATTAGATGTCAGTTATATTAAATCAAGAAACCGATATTTAAGAAGGAAAGTATTACAAGTTTATAAATAAACTCCATAGACATTTTGAGTACTGCACTTTTACTTTTAATTTACTGAAGACATTTCTCAGAGATCTTTGTATGAAAACTGGAGTTCTAGTACTAACTCCCTTCACCATTAAAATTGCCATGGATGTAACAGGTACCTCAGAGAAAGGTCATCTTAGCTAGGCATGGTGATGCCCACCTGTATCTTAATAGTTGGGAGGCTGAGACAGTAGGATTGCAGGTTGAAGATCAGTCTCAGTAAATTAGTGAGACTCTCAGCAACCTAGCAAGACCCTGTTTCTAAACAAAAAATAAAAAGGGCTGGAGATGTAGCTCAGAGGTAGACTGCCTCTGGGTTCAATCCCCAATACCACCAAAACAACAAAACTAAACCAAAAAAAAGGAAGGAAAGATCATCTTGATGTGGTTCAAACTTGCATTTTGTTATACATATCAAAATATTTACTTACAAATTTACTAAAATTTAGGGAAAATAAAAAGCCAGGGTGTTTTTCATCAAGAAATGAGTACTCTTGTCTATGATTATAAAGTATGCCAGATGTCTTTTTTTGTCTATTATCTGATAAATTTTGGTAAATATTTCATGGAGATTTGAAAAAAATTATTGGTCACTAGATTATAGTCTCTTCCTCCTAATCTCTTTTCCTCTCTCACACACAGGTACTTAATGTCTTCTTCATTCAGTTTGTAGACTTGATTTTGGTTATCAGTGTATCCCTAGTACCTGTCATTTTACACACACACACACACACACACATCTGTATCTATGTCTATTATCTATCTATAATGTATTCTCCTATTTGCCTTAGTTTTTTTTTTTATTTTTACTTTACCACCGAGCTACATCTCAAACCCTTTTTGATTTTTATGTTTAGACAGGGTATTGCTAAGTTTCCCAGGTTGGCCTCAAACTTGTGATCATCTTGCCTCAGCCTCCTGCCTCCTGAGTAGCTGGGACTACAGGCTTGTGCCAGCATACTCCTCTGTTAGTGCGCTTTATGTACTATAAACTCGACAGCTGTCTTCTACTTTCTAGTTACTTTCTCCTAGTTTTTAGCCCTTTGCAAACTTTAACCTTATTGTCTTTTAGAAGTTTTTAAGTTTGTATGGTATTATTTTCCACTTTCCCTTTTTCATGAATTATTTTATATGTTAATAGAAGTTTTCATAAATGAGGAAAAGACAAGGAAACTCATGGCCTCAATTGTATGTAATTACGTATCTTAATAACTACACGAAGGCCCCATCTTGGTCATTATATGTGTTTACTATGTGGTTGGCTTTGCTTTTGCCTTTGAAGTAGTTTTCAACGGCCTAATATTTAAGTCATGCCTTTCTCCATTGTTTCTTTAATAATCTGATTTCTTCTGTTTTCTATTTTCCAATAATGTTTCATCCACTTATTACTCCTCTCTCCCCAACACACACACTTTTAAAATGGATTGTTTTCTTCATAACATTCTGCCTTTAATTGTAATGAATTTAGCAGAAAAGTAGTGGTAAGATGTTGAGTTGATATATTTTACCATTATGACACAATCTCCAAAGTTTTTAAAGGGCTAAAAATTAGTAGAAATATAACTCATTTCTAATATTTAAGGAACACTATAAGTTAAACAAATAAATATAAATAAAATTTTAATGTAAAGGCAAAGAATAATTAAGTGATTAATAAAAAATTAAATATTGATCTGGGCGTGGTGGTACATACTTGTAATTCCAGTACTTGAGAAGCTGAGACATAAAGATTATAGGTTTCAGGCCAGTCTCAGTAACTCAGTGAGTCCCTCCACAAGTTAGTGAGACCCTGTTTCAAAATAAAAAATTAAAAATAGGGTTAAGGGTATACCTCAGAGGTAGAATGTCCCTGTGTTCAAATCTCAAAACCAAAATAAATAAATAAATAAATAAATAAATAAATAAATAAATAAATATCAATGAATGCAGTTACTTACCATGTTTTCTTTTCTTTTCTTTTTTTTTTTTTACTTGCCATGTGTTTGGCATTTCCTCTTTTAAAATTCCTAAATCTGCAAAATTGATAACATTCTAATTTTTTCCATTATAAAGTTTGACTCAGCCAAGCATGATAGCACACACCTATAATCCTAGTACTTTGGAAGCTGAAGACCAGAAGATTACAGAGTTGAGGCCAGCCTCAACAATTAAGCAATACCCTATTTCAAAATTTAAAAAAAAAAGAAAAGAAAAGGACTGGGGGTGTGTAGCTTGGAGGTAGAATGCCCCTGGATTCAATCCCAAATACCAAAAAAAAAAAAAAAAGAGAGAGAGGGAGAGAGAAATATAAAGAGAGAAAATTTGACCTTGTGGTAAAAATTTACATTTAAAATATTTAACTTCATTAAACATGTTTTTCTAGTGATAAAAATAAACTCTCTACAACTTTGGTTACAAACAAAGCAAGCTCTTTACCCTGTGGAAGACAATATGAGACAAGGCAAACTTTGGTTGTATAGGAAGCTAGGTGAGTTATTGGTCTGGGGCTTCTTGGTAGACACTATTCCATTTCTAGTCCACTATGCCCTTTGTCTTTATGCATTTTTTGTTGCTGTAACAAAAACACCTGAGGCTAGATACTCACTTTTAAAAAAGTCTGTTTAGCTCAGTATGGAGGCTGAAAAACCAAGATTAGGCAGTCCTATCTGTTTGGCCTCCAGTAAGGACTCCTTGGCTATATAACAATATGGTAGAATAATGGGAAAGAAAGGGGCAGAAGCCGTCAAGAACACAGGGGTAGCCTCTCTTTATCACAACTCACTATTGCAAGAACTGGGGTCTGCTGATAACTACATTAATCTTTTATAAGGGTGGTCTCCCCCATGACTACATCTCAACCATCTTAGGGATCAAGCTTCCAGCACACGAACCTTTGGAAGACACAATCAAACCACAGCCAAAACATGCCATCTAACCTACAAAAAACATCTCACCTTATTAAGTGAGTCATTTTTGTGGTTCTAGCTTAAAAGAAACAATGGTTGAAATTTGGTGCTTCCAGCTTGAGATAAGTAAAACTGTTCTCATTATACTGTACTTGTAATACAATTAACTACTCATTAACCTGTTTAAACTTTCAGCCCTTTCTCTCTTTCACCTTGGTGATACCACTGTTCTACTCTAATCTTTTATCTCCCTATAGTATTAGTAGTTCCTATAACTCCTCTGGATTTTATTGTTAATTTGATCCCATTTGTGTAATTCCCCAAAATTCCCAAATGCTTTTGGTCTACCAGTTTTCCTGATCTGTTGTTTCATAGTTTTATAATTCTTCTATCATCTTAATGTGAGTTTAATATAAAGGGAATATGAGTGTATGCATTTAGTAGGTTTCTCTTGACTGGAAGTTTACAATTAACACCAATCAAAACATACATTAATGAATATACTTTTAATGAATTATAGAAGAAAACACATGAAAATGAAATGTTTCAGTAATATTAAATTTGAGTAATTTAATCATTTATTAAAAACTAGAAATATTACATATTAGAAAGTACAGTTTGATGACTATCTAAACTGTTAACTACATGTTAATTATTTAAAATCTTTAGTATAAAGGCAGATATTTAGTTACTCAGTGAATCCCCAAATAGGGGGAAAAATGAACACCAATCGACTAAATTTATATCAATTAAAGCATATCAAAGTGTTACCAAATTAAATAAATTATCTTGCATATTAAGAAAATTTGGCACATGCTTAACACTAGTTTCCTTTCCCCATTTCATACTGAAGAATCACATATATACAGTTCTTAATTTATGATGATTGTACTTATGATTTTTCTTTCCTATATACCTTCAGTAATAACTGTACTTTGAATTGTGATCTTTTCCTGGGCTAGCAATATGCAGTGTGCTGCTCTTCTATGATACTGGACAGGGACAGAGAGCAACAGCTCCCACTCAGCCACATAATCATGAGAAGAAACAGAAGATACTTCACAGCGTGCTGTTCCTCAGTTGCGATGTTTGACAAGTTAGGGGTATTCCATATCTTTCTCAGTAGCTTTATAAAGAAAAGCTTCTTATTTTTTTTAAGTTGATTTTGTATCTGGCTACTTTCCTGAATTTGCATATAGCTCTTGTAGTTTTCTGATTGAGTATTTGGGATCTTCTAAGTATAGTGTCATGTCATTTTGCGAACAGATAATTTCAGTGCTTCTTTCCTTATTTGTATTCCTTTAATTTCCTTCTCTTGCCTTATTGCTCTTGCTAAAATTTTAAGGACCATATTGAATAAGAATGTAGATATTGGACATCCTTGTCATGTTCCTTATTTTAAAGAGAATGTTTTTGAATGCTTTCAGTTTTTCTGCATTCAGTATGATGTTAGCTTTGGATTTATCCTATATTGCTTTAATGATGTTGAGGTAAGTACATTCTATCCATAATATCTTCAGTGCTTTTAACATGAATGGGTGCTGGGTTTTGTCAAATACTTTCTTTGCATTTACTGAGATAATCATTTGATTTTTTTTAGCTTAGTTCTATTTATGTAATGAATTATATTTATTGACTTGCATATATTGAACCAGCCTTGTATTCCTGGAATGAAACCAACTTAGTCATGGTGTTCACTTTCCTTGATGTGGTTTTTTGTTGTTGTTGTTTTGTTTTTTGTTTTTTGTTTTTTTGCAGTACTGGGGATGAAACCCAGGGGCATTCTACCTCTGAGCTACAATCCCAGCCCTATTTTTTATTCTTTTATTTTGAAACAGGGTCTCATTATGTTGCGGAGGGCCTCACTAAGCAGCTGAGGCTGGCCGAGAACCCGGATCCTCCAGTCTCAGCCTCCCAAATGCTGGGATTACAAGCGTGCGCCACCCCACCTGGCTCTTGATGTGGTTTTGAATGCAGATCACTAGAATTTTAAAATTTATGTTCATCAAGGGTATTTGTTTATAATTTGCTTTCCTTGAGGTATTTTATTCTGTTTTGGTATCAAGGTAATTTTGACTTCATAGAATGAGTTTGGAAGTATTTCATCTATTTCTATCTCATGGAAAAATTGAGGAGCATTTGGCTTAGTTGTTCTTTAAAGGTCTTGTAGAATTCAACTGCAAATCCATCCAGTCCTGGTCTTTTCTTTGTTGCTTTTATCTCTTTTTTTCTCATTGCTTGCTATTGGTTGGATTAGTTTTTTTTTAAATATATATCTTCTTGGTTTAATTTATGCAGGTTGTATGTGTCTAGAAATATGTCATGCTTTCTAGGTTTTCCAGTTTTTTATTGGCGTATAAGTTTTCAAAACAGTTTCTAATAATCCTCTGGATTTTCACATTGTCGTGATATCTCCTTTTCTATCTCTTATTTTATTAAGTTAGGTCAATTCTCTCTTTTGGTTAGGTTGTCTAGGTATATTAAATGCATTTTTGACTTAGGATATTTTCAACTTTCAAGGGTTTATCAGGACATAACCCCACCAGAAGTCAAGGAGCATCTGTACTATCCTCTCAGTCTTCCTAGGAAAGCATGTGAAAATCCCATACATATAAAATCTTAAAGCTTTATCTCTCCTAACATTATTTGGTCATAAAGTTCTTTGGTCAATGGAACATAAGATTTTTTCAAATTATCCATAAAGTAAAGTGGATCATCAATTTTCAGTGGATTAAAACCTTCTTCAACCAACTGAAACTTCTGCAGTTTGAATGTCCCTGTTGTTTCCATTTTTTTCTACAAGACAATTAACAAGATGAGTGAAAAAAATTGTTACTATCCATAATAGTTATTATATGTAACTAGAATATTTAATACCACAGACAATAATATTTCATTATAACATTTTATATTTAATACCTTCTCTGTACTGGGGATTGAACTCGGGGGCCTTCTAATTGCGAGCTTTATCCTCAGCCCTATTTTTTACTGTTTATTTTGAAACAGGGTCTGACTAAGTTGTGGTGTGCCTCACTAGGTAGCTGAGGCTGGCCGCGAACCCAGATCCTCTGGTCTCAGCCTCCCAAATGCTGGGATTACAAGCGTGCACCACCACGCCCAGCTTAAAATATTTTCTAAACTTGTACAAGACTGATCTAGTCTTCTAGAGTAGTTCTATAATAAGATATATCTTTAGCTTAATGGAAGTGAATTTTTAAAAGTTACCCTAGTGGAAAACTGCTTAAAATATTATTTCCTCTATCAACTTTCTCTTCTATGAAAATCTTTTACTTCTGGGGCAGGATAGGGAGGGACAAGAGGGAGCTGAGTGTGGTTATAAAAGGATGAGACAAAAGATCCTATAGTGTTGAAATTGTTCACATCTTTACTGTGGTCATAGATGCATGAAGCTACACTGGTTATGAGTAGATAGAACATATACACATATGTGTACAAGTAAAATAGGAGAAATGTTAATAGGATAGATATAACAATGTCCTTGTTGTGCTTTTGGGTAAACTGGGTAAAATATATACAGTATCTCTCTTAGTTCTTAAAACTGGATATGAGTCCACAGTTATACTTTTCAAAATATACTTGTATTGGTACAGCACAATATATTTATAAAACTTTCAATTAAAATAGATTAGTTCTGCTTCATATTTACTTGCCTTCAGTATATCAGAGAATCATTAGGAAAATAATCTGTCTGAGACAATGTATATATATAAAACCCTTAAAAATAAAAAAAAAAAAAATGGTCAAATGAAACCAGGCACATGCTTGTAATCCCAGCATTTGGGAGGCTGAGACTGGATGATCCATGTTCCTGGCCAGCTTCAGCTACTTAGTGAGGCACTCTGCTATTTAATGAGACCCTGCTTCAAAATAAAGAATAAAAAAATAGGGCTGGGGGTATAGCTCGGAGATAGAATGCCCCGAGTTCAATCCCCAGTACCGCAAAAAAAAAAAAAAAAAAAAAAAAGAAACAAACCAGGCACAGTGGCACACACCTGTAACCTCAGTACTTGGGAAGCTGAGATAGGAGGATCACAGGCTCAAGGCCAGCCTCAGAAACCTAGCAAGGCCCTCTGAAACTTAGCGAGACCTTGTTTCAAAATAAAATAGTTCTGTTATTATAGCTCAGAAGTAGAATATTCCTGGGCTCAATCTCTGGTATCACAATGGGGGGTGGATAAAATATGGACTCATGACAGTTGAGATGAAGTGCTCCATTGGACAGGCAGTGACTTGGCTATGAGGACTACTTGGCAAATGCTAAAAAAAAATGTGGACTCCATTTATGGTTCCATTAAAGATCTCATAGTGATAAAACAAATGTATTCAGAAAGAGTCTTTGGGTTGGAGGCAAAACTATGATAAATACTAACTTTCAGAAATTATATTTGAGCCACAATATTAAATAAATGATTAAGTAATTCTAGGCACATGGTGCCAAATGTTTTCACAAGACATATGTAAGATATGGGTTTTGCTTGCCATTTTTGCTGGGACCAGCACTTTACTCTGAGGTCCTGACTGAAGAGGAAGAAAGCAATTCTATAATCTTTCCTACTATTTAACCATGTTCTTTCCTTACTTAGGCATCACTGAGCATCTGCATTCGTATGCTTTTTATTACTGTTGACATTTTTAATATTAATAGACTGCACATATTTTCTAATATTGTATTAGAAATTGTGTCCTAAAAAGGATACAATCTTATTTTGCTATTAAAACACCTCCAGGTTTTCTGGTCTTAAATGTATGCAAATATGATAGTAAATATACACTGTATAATTACCTGAATTCTTAAAAACCTTGGGCAGGCATACATTGGTAGAGATGTTACAACTTGTTCATAAACTTTTTCTGAGTCTAAAGACTTATTTGGTTTTAAAATAATAGAAGCCATTCCTGCTTTTCCTTCATAACCTGAAAAAAAAAGTGTGAATTACAATCAATTTTATAAGAAGTAGATGAATTTTTAAAGATGACAACATACTGGTTGTGTCAACACAACCTACTTAATGTGTCACAGACAGACACATTAAATCCATGGCAACAAAAGCAACACAATGGTGACATAAGTGATCCTGGGTCCTCCCCTGAGCATGGCTCTCCTTGGAAATTGTCTACACTACAGAAATTACATAGAAGGAATGGAAAACACCATAAATTACTCATAATGTGCATCCTACTACCACTAATGCAAACATTAAGAAAAAGGCATTTCTGTAAAAGCAAATACATTTCAGTAAGAATGTTTAACCATTAACGCTAAAAAAAAAAGGTGCATATATTAAGAAATTAGAAACTGGCATTTCCATAACTAATTCCAAAAATCACTTACTGTTTATTGTGCCTTCTACAGATCTTCATAAAGGATCAGATAATCCTGGGGCTTTGATCCCAAACCTAGTAGCCATTTATTAAGTACACAGCCCCTCCCTCTGTTCTCCTATCCAGATGCCCCCACTCCTGTTACCACCTTCACCTATAGACACTGTCTAGAAAATACTGCCATTTGTAAAATAAAATCAGTTTTTCAAAAGGTGAATGGATGTCATAGGACTTCAAACTGTCACTTCCTGTGCCATTTTCCCCATCACACACACATATATAAAGATAATGAGGCCATGCAAATTTTAAAATGATTTTTTAAAAGACCAAAACAAATATAGGCTAGTGTTATTAAGCATTTAAACCAGAACACATTTTTGTTGAATGGTGTACATGAACACCAGTGAGAATGGACTTTTAAAAAGTCCCAGTTATTTAAAAGCAGGGAGTCACTGACCAGAACTTTCAAGCTCTGCTTAGAAACACACACAGACATTAAACTTCAGTTGGTACCTTTCACCTGAGGTGTCAATGGAATTTGTTAGCTTAATCTTTTTTTTTTTTTTTTTTTTCAGTACTGGGATTGAACTCAGGTGCATTCTACCTCTGAGCTATACCCCCAGCCCTATTTTTTATTCTTTATTTTGAAACAGGGTCTCA
Source organism: Graphiurus murinus (assembly GCA_004027655.1). Taxonomy (NCBI): domain Eukaryota; kingdom Metazoa; phylum Chordata; class Mammalia; order Rodentia; family Gliridae; genus Graphiurus; species Graphiurus murinus. The sequence goes on from PVLC010012513.1 coordinate 15,869, forward strand.
CTAAGTTGCGGAGTGCCTCACTAGATGAGTGCCTCACCTGGATCCTCCGGTTTCAGCCTCCCAAATGCTGGGATTACAAGCGTGCACCACCACGCCTGGCTGTTAGCTTAATCAAGGGCATTACTTGCCAAGACTAGACAAGGATATTAATTACTTAATATGTAAAATTTCGACTGTTGAGTTGGTAAAAATAACTTCCGAACTAAAGAAGAGTCTTATATTTTATTCTCAGAGTTCTTTAAAGTTTGAAAGATATTCGTACCTGACACAGCCACACCGTAGATATTTGTCTCCTGGATGAAATCCAAAATGCCAATAACATCAGCAACCTCTGTGGTTGCAACATTTTCCCCTTTCCATCTAAATAAAACACAAGTTCCAGTCAGTGCACTGCATATGAAGAATCACGCCTCCAGTTTTAGTTTAAGTGCTGGGTATTAGACTCTGCAAATACCTAATAACCCTAATAACCAAAAATAACTGCAATTTTCAAAACAAAAGGCATTTCTAAAGAATTATTTTGTCAGTAATTCAACAAAATCAGCATCTGTGTTTTGGTTAAAATTACTTTATCTAAGTCTTATTGCTATAATGATAAGGATACCATTACAAAATATTTTGTAAAATAACAATAGAAAGCCTTCCCCATCTTTAGTGATAATTATATAAATAATTGAGAGAAAAGCTATGGTTAGTGGTCACTTAATGTACTGACTTTAATTTTCAGGTATTAACTCCTTCAGGCCCTTGAATCGATATACATAAGCATTTTATATTAATTTAAATGATTTTATATAAAGTGAGTTTATAACATGATACATAAAGGTAAGGAGGTAGAAAATATTATATTTATTCATTTAAACCATTACTGAATGTTTAACTCTATGCCCTTCACTATTCTATAGTCTTTGTCTCGTAAAGCAAAATAAAATTTTATGGCCTAAAATAATTTTAGGTAATAAATTATGGAAATGAAAAAAGGGAAAAGTTTGATGCTTCGATATTTTTATCATTAGATTAAAACTTAGATGGTATTTGACCAAACAGGTTTTCTATGTTAACCCTACCACTTAGATTTCACATCAGTCTGCCAGTTCTATTTGAAAAAAAGAGCCCAGGGATTTGAACTAACTTGATTCATTAAGATAATTATATAATTTTACATCAAAATTTAACTTATGGTTCAGTCTAGAAAGAGATGGCCAATAAATTTTTAAATGGAGAGGCATTATGGAGATAAAAGGGCTCTGTATGCCCTAAAAGCTAAAAAGCATGTGGTCTAGGATATTTAATAGAAGTATGGTTCACAATTACAGAGCAGGCCTGGCATCCGATGACAGTTCATACCTGAAAGTGTCTCCAGTACGATCCCAAAAATAAAGGAAATTCTCCTGATCTTGGACCATTAAGTCTCCTGTGTTAAAGTAAACATCTCCCTTCTTTAAAACATCAAAGAGCAATTTGTTTTTTGTGTGTCTGTAAGACCCAGCATAACCAAAGAAGGGATTCTTTGTATTCACACGAGAAATGAGAAGTCCAGGTTCTCCTGAAAAAGAAAATGGTACTTTTTGCAGTAAGTCAACTGATTAAAACTATTGTTACATACTCTGCATATATCAGCTTACTTCCATTCTGTCTGACATCACTTACTCTCGGTGCCTACCTCTGCTATATCCTTTCACAATTTATCACAAACACATAGCACTTTGGAAAAACCAATGAAAAGGTAATTGAGTGTGAAGAAAGCGCATTCAACTTTTTTTTTTTAACTTTCTGGGTGGATAGGCCAATGACGATTCTTATTTGGGTTACATAGATTTTTAACACATAATAAAGATAGCAATAAAAGTAAAACTAATAATAATTTTAACAAATGATGATTGCAATATTTATTGAGCATTTATCATAAGCTGCCTGCAATTGCCATCATATTAATTCTTTACAGGGATCTTTTGAAATTGATATTATAACTTCTCTTTCACAAGGAAGGAATTAGTGTCCAGAGGAGCAAAGCTGCTAAAATCAGAGAAAGAAATAACACTAGAACTCGAGTTCAAGTGATCTTGTGTTGTAAAACATTATCTCTGATTTGAGTAATATGCTATTACAAATTTAATAAATGATTTATTCCTCTGGGATGCTATTCTAAAAATCCTTGGTAAGACAGAGAGGAGACATTGAAAAAAACTCCTTTTCCAGGATATTTATAGTTCCACCTGTATTTAGACACAGTATCTGACATAATTTTTCCAATCAAACTTAAACTAAGCATGAGGTTGCCTAGCCATCTGCAAGGTAAACCCGATTCTATATGAGTGTAAGAAGATAATAGGAGAGTAGCAAGCACTGTCCCAGAAGGCTTAGAGGCCACCGTCTCCTGGCTTTGCCTGCTTAAGTAGATGCAGCACCCATGTGACTCATCAGAAAGGGTGCATTCTGACGACTGTAGAGCAATTTCTGTCATTTTGTTTTGTAGTGATTGATTGATTGATTGATTGATTGTGGGGATTGAACCAAGGGGCATTCTACCTTCAAGTTACACCCCTTAGCCCTTTTTTTAAAAAAAATATTTTGTTCTGAAAGAGGGTCTCGCTTTTGCTGAGGCTAGCCTTGAACCTGTGATCCTCCTGTCTCAGTCTCCCCAGTACTGGGATTAGAAGCATGTGCTAACATGCCTGCAATTTTTGTCATTTTAATATTATCATTTCTATCATCCCTCTGAATATTCTGGCTTCCAATGTGCTCTAGCAGAAAGATGCCTCTGTGCTCCAACAGAGGCCATTTCATTCCATCTCATAATCATCATCACCACTAACACGATTGCCATCATCAATAACATTGCGACACCTACCAAGCACTTTCCAGGGACCATGACCAAGCTGAGAACATTATATACCACATCTAATCCTCATCACAAACCTGTAGGAAAGGCCCTGACAATAGCTTTATTTTAGGGGTGAAGAAACAGAGGCAGAGAAAAAAGTAATTTGCCCAAGGCTGACAGCTGGCAAATGTGGGTGTTGAAGGTTTTTTAAAATTTTTTAATAACCTGGTCCATCTGATTTCTAAGTCTTACCTTCATCATATATTCTATCAGTCCACATCCCTATTTCAGGATTTTCCAACACTCTCATCTCTCCCTCAAAACTTGTGTTCTTTGTTTTTCTTCCTCAGGGTATAGGTGTTGGTTTCTTCTCAGGCAAACTAAGTATTGCAAATGCATCCATAGGTCATAGTGTAATCCTATCTTTCCTTTTTAAACATAATTTATAATCTAAAAAAACACAATGCCTTCATGGGAAAAAACCTGAATAGTTCTTAATGAAAATTCCAGAATAGCAAATTGGGCACTGGGGTCAATCAGCTTCTTCAGAAACTCTGAGATTGCATCAACACAGCTCTGAGATTCAAGTTCCCATATCAGATATTACTGTAAGTGTTAAAAAAACACACTAGAAATAGTTATGTATGTTCTTTGCAATCTCCTAAAGAAATTGCTTTCCCCGTGCCCCTGCCCTTGAAAGTGTTTGCAGAGTTGAATTAGAGAAAAATATCTGATAAATGCCTTTAGTCTAAAACTCAAAGATTTGGGAGGTATGTTTTTTAATAAATAAAGCAGTTTTTAATCTCTCAGCTACTAGAAAATAAAACCTTTATCTCCACATTTGAAGTAAAGATTTAGGAAGTCATCTCTGAAATATAACTTGAGACAGTAGAGGCAGTAGCTAATAATTTTGGCCTGACTTGTTCAGACTGGATCTTTTTTCTTTTCTTTTTTTTTTTTCATTCTGTGTGTGTGTGTGTGTGTGTGTGTGTGTGTGTGTGTGTGTGTGTGTGTGTCTGTGTTACTAGGGATTGAACCCAGGACCATTCTACCTCTGAGCTATACCCAAGCTCTTTTTTTTAAAGATTTCTAGATTGCTGAGAGTCTCACTAAATTGCTAAGGCTGGTCTCAAATTCACAATCCTCCTATCGCAGCCTCCCAAGTACTAATATTACAGGTCTGAGCCACTACACCTGGATTAGACTGGATCTTTAAACAATTCTAAGCAGTTGATTGGGGCATTTGATTATATTAATATTTCTAACCTAAAATTATAAAAAAGTCCACCTTGGGAGGAAGGAAAATGAAGGGGAGCAGAGAGGAGGAAAGTAACAAACCACCAAGATTTATACACATGTCTAATAGTCAAGAATAGATTCATGTAATAACAAGGATTGCTACCTCCATGCTTTACATGTGAAGAAAATGAGGCTCAGATTGATAAACCTGCCCACAGTTACAGAATTTCTATTCATTAGAGCCCCACTTATTTATTTGCTTACTTCATTTTATTTTTATTTATTTATTCTGGTACTGGAGATTGAACCCAGGGGCATCCCACCACTGAGCAATATGGGGTCTCTCTAAGTTGCTGAGGCTGGCCTTGAACCTGTGATCTTCCTATCTCAACCTATCAAGTACTGAGATTGCTGACGTGTACCTCCATGCCTGGCTTAGAGCCCTATTTAAATCCAAGCTGGCCTGACTTTTTTTATTGTACCTAGAGTGACGCATTAATTATTTTTATATTGTTTGGTAATACAGGACATTAGACATGCCACTGTTATAAACTAGAAATGGTAGATTAAGAAAAATATGAGTGGCCAGGTGTGGTGGTGTATGTCTGTAATCCCAGTACATGGGGAATTTAGACAAGAGGATTGCAGGTTCAAGACCAGCCTCAGCAATTTAGTGAGACTCTCAGCAACCTAGTGAGACCCTGTTTTAAAATAAAAATAAAAAATGGTTGAGGGTGTAGCTTGGAAGTAGAATGCCCCTGGGTTCAATCCCTAGTACCATAAGAAAAAAAAGTGAGGCAAATAATGGCCATTTTGCAATTTTACTTATTTACCATCTTAGTGGCTTTGTGGGAGCTCTTAACATCCAGTAGTTAAACCATTCTATTTGCATTAAAATTCCAGATGAGTCAAGTTGCATATTAGAACTAGTCATTCTTTCTAAGTTCCATAAAAATTATATAGATGTTTAGAAACTTTGCTTAAGGAGACATCTTCAAATATAAGCTATTTTTACCTTTTTTCACAAGGCTACACAAGTCCTGTTCATTTCTCATAGGTTCATCTTTCTGAAAATCATACTTTATCAAGTGGAATGCAAACCAATGCTGCAAAACCAAACCAAGCAAACAAAAAGAAGTATTTAGTTCATTTGTAACCGTATATACTGGTAGTAGAACTTATGCTTGATTGAAGTAAATAGAGTTTATATTTATTAAAATAAATGACTTTTACTGATGGAAATTTAAATTAACATTTGAAAATAACAACTGACTGGAGGTGATAGTGAACAGTAGTATTTCTTTACTGGCTTTTACTTCCATTTCTTTTGTGTTACACTTCCCCTAGTAAAACACAACTAAATTATGTTTTACTACATATACATACATATATATATATTTATATATATATATATATAATTTAAAACTAAGTCTTTTTTTTTGATTGGTGCATTGTAATCAACATCTTGCTGAAGTTCAAGGTAATAGAAACATACATTCACACAGTAGTCACTGAGCCTTCTCCCAGTTCCAACGCCCCTCCCTAGAAAACTGGTCAAATGCATAAAAAGTATAGTTACCTGACAACTACCTTGACTTTTCCCTGAAGTCTTTCACATTAAGGCCTCTAAACTAACATTCAGTACTTCTGTATACTTTTGGGATGGGAGTGAAAGATGTGTTAGAACATCCTCATTATATTGGGAACCAAGCTAATTGGGTGTCTTTCCTCATCCTCAAATATTTCTAGCTACCTGCCCCTGTAATGTTCTTATTACCATGTTATGCTAATGCACAGTTCCATTCAGTTCAGACCCTGAGAGGGAATTACAGATCGATTCAGTTGAACATCCTCATTGTAGGCATGAGAAAATAGTTTTTTACCAACCAGTTAAACAAGTAATCTTATTAAGCTGATTTAGGAAATAGTAAGCTAATAGAGAAGCAATAAAATAAAGTGAGAGACATTAATAAGGGAAGACAAATGGAGAAAAACAGGTGGCAGAGCTAACACCACAACTGGGGATATCAGCCCCTGGGTAGTAAAGAATTTAACCTTGCCCCAGAAGAGGCCTGGACTTCACCTTGGCTCTTGAGAAGTCATCTTCTAAGTCTTCTGCAGTGCTATTGTTGATAGGAACCTATTTGCCAAGAGATACAGGACAACCAGATAGTGATAACATGATTTACAAAAGGGCCTCTAAACCACACCAACAAAACAATGTAGGGTGGGGACTTTGGATTGCCAGCTTCAACCTCCTGAAAAGCAGGAAATGAAGGTTGGCTATGTGGACAGTCAACCAGATGTGTATGATCAAGCCTGAAGGCTCTAGATGCCAAGACTCAGGTAAGCTTCCCTGGTGGGCAGTACTCCATGCACACTGCCATACATCAGTTCCAGGAGAGAAATGCTGCCCCCACTCCACAAGAGAGAGTGTCTGCAAGCTTTGTCCTTGGAACTCTCCTGGTCTCAGCCCCATGCACTTCTTCCTTGGCTGATTTTAATCTGCATCCTTTGGCTGTGACAAATTTTAATCACTAGAGTAACACCTTTCAGTGAGTTTTGTGAGTTATTAAAGTGTGGTCTTAGGGGGTCACCAGAATTGGAAAAGCTCTATCACTGAGCTACATCCCTAGCCCTTTTTTTTTCTCACTTGAGTCAAGGTCTCACTAAATTGTCTAGCTGCCCTGGAACTTGCAGTTCTCCTGCCTCAGCCTTCCAAATAGTTGGGTTTACAGATGTGGGTCACCACCTCCAGCAAAGATTCCTATTTTTAAGACTATAAAAAGTGACAATAATATTTTAAAAATTAGCTGTCTCAACCCCATATCTCATCTTTATGTTGTGTCTATAGACTTACCATGATGAAAGACAGAATTGCCACTTAAACTTTCGACTCTGTTCCAACCTAACTCTCACTTTTTTACTGTTATAATTACTTTATATTTATTATCAGGTTTTACATTTCAAGTTCATTTGCAGACATATTTGAAACTATTTAATCCTCTATGTTTAAATGGATTTAATCATGACCATCAAATCTTTTATCTGAAAGTGTTCCCATCTTTCTAAGTTCTGTTTTCTCTTCAGGTTGACCTGATTTTTTTATTTAGTGAAATTTATAGAGAAGTATTGCATTCCTGGAAATGCATGGGTATTATATTCTCTGGTTTCCTAAAATTTCGAGAAAGCCTCTATTTCCTTTATACTTGAAGAATAATTGACCAGAACTATACTCCTTAGGTGAAGACAGTTCTTGGCTTTTTATCTGGTGTTGAGCATCTTGTGCTTGTTTTGAGAGATGCCTGAAATATTTTCCACCTTCAACTGTGTGACTCTTTCATTCATTTAACTTTTTCATTCATTAAGATGGCCTATCTGAGCATCTTCCAAACTAACTGAACCAAAAGATCAGCCTTTTTATGGCTGGAAATTACTAATTTCCCAAGATTATGAAAATCATTGATCTTATAAACAAAAAACTAGAAGGTTCTCCTCATGATTAAAATGTCATTTGCATGGTTTATCCAAGAGTAAAATGAAGAAAATTTCTCCCAGTCTCCTTTACTTGGTAAATTGCAACAGATGCATTAATATTCTTACTTAAAGTTCAATAATGGTACTTAACACTGAGCAATTGCTAGGGACAGGCCTTCTTCTCAATTCTTCATCTTAGGTTTGCTCAACCTCAGTACTACGGATATATTGGGCTGGATAATGTTTTTGTTTGGGGGCCAGTCTGACACATTATAGGATGTGTGGCAGCATCTCTGCCCTCCACCCACTAGATGCTATTTCCCTAACCTCAAGTTGTGATACCTAAGATGTCTCCCGACCTGGCCAAATATCCCCTAGAGGGCAAAATTGCCCCCTCCCATGTTACCTATCACTGTGTAAATTAATCATATAATTCTTGCAAAAAAAAAATCTATGGATTAGACAATCTTATCCTCCTATTTTACAGTTGAGGAAATCAAAGCACAAAGGGTTGTGTAAGTTCTCCAGTTTTATACAAGTAAACTTATTTTAGATCGCTGCAGTCCAGCTCGAGACTAACCTCTCAGCCCCTCTGCTGCATCCCTCTCTATATTCCTACTCCTTTTTTTGTTTTGTTTTTGACCAAGATAAACAGAGCTCTCAGAAGAGCTGACAATTTCCCCTGCACTGCTAATGTCTCATGAGGACTTGCTGCCTCTTCCTTGTTTTGTCTGTACAACAAAAAGAAAAACAAGAGTTAAATTAGGTCTCTTTCAATCTTGCCCTTGTGTGTGAGACTCTGTATCTCAGGACAGGTCAGTTTAGAGGTTTCTATAAAATATCAACAGCAGTCAGAAAACAATTTCTCCAGCCTCATATCAATTCCTGGTAGATTTCCAAGCCTCCACCTTGAAACTTCTAAAAAGCTTTGGATTCCTGATTTGCTCAGGGAGAACAGCTGGAGCCACTATTGTTCTCTAATAGATTTATGAGATGAATATAACAGAAATGCAGCCATTCATTATTTGAATTATGATATAATATGGCCATTCATTATTTGAATTATATCAGGATCAAATTATATTGCAAAATGTAACAATGACATGTTGTTCTGACCAGCTCGATCCAGTTTGATCTGGTTATAGCTGGTTCAATTTATTTCTGGCTGTTTTTTTTTTTGTTTTGTTTTTGTTTTTTGTGGTTTTGGGGACTGAACCCAGGGCATTCTACCTCCAGGCTAGGCCTTGAGCATCGCTTAACATCTTCTTCATGGAAAGATGATGGAGACCAGACGAGGCTTTATAGCTAATTACTTATCTTGACTATTTTTCATTTGAAAAAGCAAAAATGATTTCTAATATACCTTATGGAATTTAATAAACTTTCTGGCGTAAATTTGATAAAGATAAATGAAGTGATTAAACAACCCTCTTCCAAAAGTGAATTCCTAATTAGGATATTTCAAATGCTGACTACAGATCTCTAGGAAATATGATAAAGTTCAGTTACATATATACTATTAATTCTCAAGAATTTTTAAAGTAGCTTGCTACCTAACAACTGTAGTTATTGGTCTATGATTTTTCTAGCTATTTTAAATGTCATTAATTCATTTTTGTATTAACAATACTGTTTTCACCAAACTTATTCTCACTGAGCACTTAGAATACAGATGAGACAGGATAGCAAATAAAATGCATTTAGTTACTAAGCAAGTAAAAGATAAGACCAAGCTAAAACTAACCTCTCTACAACCCAGCATTCTAAAACCATACATTTTTAGTGACTTGAAAATCAGGAACCCAAGGTCCATTTATAGTGTATGAAACAGAAGATGGAAGAGTACTTTGGAAGCTTCTATCACTTGTTAAAACATTGTAATCAAGCCGGGCGTGGTGGCGCACGCTTGTAATCCCAGCATTCGGGAGGCTGAAACCGGAAGATCCGGGTTCGCGGCCAGCCTCAGCTACCTAGTGAGGCACTCCACAACTTAGTGAGACCCGGTTTCAAAATAAAGAATAAAAAATAGGGCTGGGGGTGTAGCTCGGAGGTAGAATGCCCCTGAGTTCAATCCCCAGTACCGCAAAAAAAAAAGTTCAAAGTGGCTGGCCATTTTCATTCTGCACATGGTAGTCATTTGGAAAATATGAGATTATACTTCTTTCAATGCAACTTAATCAAATTTAAACATTTTTTTGCATCATTAGCAATAGAAAGTGATTTGAGGAAATGAATAAATACAGTAAACCAATTAAAGAAAGCTATGTTGGTATCATGATCCCTCTCTGACCATTGGAAAGTAATCAAATAAATGTATTTCTGTCACTATCAATGCAGTCCTTTTCCAAAGCTACAGCCCTTGAACAGATAACTCCTAGGGAAAGTTATGCTTAGTGTATTAAGTAAAGAAAGAAAACTTTAAGTTGGTCTTTAAAAACTATTTTTCCACTATGTTAAATAAATTTACAGATAATAGTACTTAAAATAAAAATTTAAAATAAAATCCTAAGTAAAAATGCATTTAGAATTGATTCACAATGAAATGACATGTATTTTAATAGATGATAGTAAAACTGGACTAATTTTACTAAAAATAACATAAAATCACCATGAAGATGATAGTTATAAATGCAAACTTTTATATTATATTGGTGGCTTGGACACTGTCACATTTGAGTTCACTGGGGAAGAGATTCTGAAGTGGATATTAGCAAAAAACTATGTAGGAGAGAAGGAAAGCAGGACTAGGGGAAGGAAAAGTTCTACTGAGATATAGTCACAGTAAATGTCTCTTTGAAGGTGGGCCAGATTAACTAGCCTTGTCCTGCTCAGATCCACTTGCTTTTTATGGTCAGATCCAAGGGAGTCTCCTCCAGGATCTGGTGTATTTCTTTTCCAAAGGAAAATTATGAAGAATATTAATAGCACAACCTACTGACATACTACCACAGCTGGCTTCAGCTCTCTCTTCTCTAAATTCCTAATGAGTATTCTTCAAAACTGTCAAGGTCATCAAAAGCATGAAGAGCCCAAGAAACTGTCATAGACTCTAGAGGACCCTAAAGGAACACAACAGTAAACACAGTATGTTATCCTAGATGGGATCTTGGAACAACAACAACCAAAAAAAAGTGTTAGGCAAACACTAAGTATACCTGAGCCAGGCATGGTGGTACTGGCCTGTGATTCCAGTAGTCAGGAAGCTGAGACAGGAGGATCACAGGTTTGGAGTCAGCCTCAGCAACTTAGTCAGTCTAGCAACTTAGTGAGATTCTGTTTCCAAATAAAAAATAAAATAGGGCTGGGGTATAGCCCAGAGGTAAAAGGCCCCTGGATTCCATCTCTAGCACCACAAAAAAAAGGTATATCTGAATAAGCTATGGACTTTGGTTACTGTCTGCTATCTCCCTGGAATGTAATATTGGTTTTGGTTTACTGTCTTGTCCAAGGAGTAGATAACTTTCCAAAGTTTCCACTTTGCTTTCCCAGTAAGATAGTTCTTAACCCACAAGCCAAAAAAGAAAAGAATGGATGGTGAGCAAGGCATGGTGTCAAGTGCCTGTGTAATCCCCGTACTTGAGAATCCAAGTACAGGAGAATCACAGGTTCAAAGACAGCCTCAGCAACATAGTGAGAGTCCCAACCTAGCAAGAACCTGTTTCAAAATAAAATAAACTGTTGAACAGCTTATTATACAGAAATCTTATTCTATAAAACTAAAGTTACATGTGATGTCATATAGAGGAACCAAAGTTTGGACCAAGGTATCCTGAAGTGTCTTTTCAAACAGTTTCAAGAATGGCTTAAACAGGGTGCTCAAAGACAGAAACTATTGACTAACAAAGGCTTCTTCAACATGTATGCCTGTGCCAGTCCCGGCTACTGTTACTGCACTGCTCGTCAGTCTGGGATTCAGAAAGTGAGTAGAAGGTCATTTCTCCTTTTACATTCTTTGGAAGAGTTTGCAAGGTTGAAATTACTTGTTCTTTGAATGATGCACTTACCAGGGAAGCTATCTGTGACTAAGTATAAACTAATTTTATCTGGAGATAATTGTTGAGTTAGCAATGGTAAGTTGTATTTTTCTGGAAATTTGCTCAATTCATCTAGTAATTTTGAATGTAGTGGTACTAAATAACTCAATATATCCTCTTTTCATTGTCTTAATGTATAAAGCAGCTGTAGAGATGTTCACCTTTCTATCTTAATGTTGGTTATCTGTGCATTCTCTATCCAGCAGTCAAAATATATTTCTTTACTTTAAATTTTTTATTTACATTTCTCTTGACATTCCTAATTTTTCTTTTCTTTGATTTCTGCTCTTTATTCTTTCCTTCATTTTATTTTCTTTGAGATTATTTCAGTAAATTTTGGGGGGGGGGGTGCTGGGGATTTAACTCAGGAGCATTCTATCTCCGAGCTATACCCCCAGCCCTATTTTTTATTCTTTATTTTGAAACAGGGTCTCACTAAGTTGCGGAGAGCCTCACTAGGTAGTTGAGGCTGGCCATGAACCCAGATCCTCCACTCTCAGCCTCCCAAATGCTGGGATTACAAGCACACACCACCATGCCGGGCTCAGTATATTTTTTAATAAACACAGAGTTAGATTGTTAGCTCCATCTAACTAATTTTCAGCTATTCTTAGATAAATCTATGCATTTTTAAATGTTTGTTTACATTATAATTCAACATATAATTCTAACTTCTATTATGTTTTCCTTGGCTCATAGCAACTTAGAAATGTTTTATTAAAAACATACAGATTATCTAGTTGTCTTTTTAAAAATATATTTTTAATTTAATTAAACTGTTGCCAGAGAATATAATATTCAATAATATGTATTATTAGTTCTTCAAGATTTTGTTGGAATTCCCTAAGTGGCTCTGCAATTGTAATAATGTTTCATAAGTGCTTGAAAACAATGGATATTCTCTATTTGTTAGATATCTGGTCCTATACATGTATTGTATGTCACTGAAAATTTGTTTGTTTTCCCTTGAGGTTTATATCAATTTTGTCATAAATTTGAGACTATTTTCATCTTTATTTTTAAAATATATTATTTCTGGGTATGAATTCTAGGTTGATGCAGTACTGGAGATTGAACCCAGGGGCATTCTACTTCCGAGCTCCACCCCCAGCCCTATTTTTTATTCTTTATTTTGAAACAAGGTCTCACTAAGTTGACGAGAGCCTCATTCAGTAGCTGAGGTTGACCATGAACCCAGATCCTCCTGTCTCAGCCTCCCAAGTACTGAGATTACAAGCATGCACCACCACACCTGGCTCGACAACTATTTTTTTCCAAGTCAGCCAAAGCTGTCTGTCTCCTGGCTTTTGTCTTTCATTGTTGCTATTGAGCAATAAGATATCAATTTTTCGTTCCTAGAAAGATTATTTCTTTGGCTACTTTTAAGCTTTTAGTGGTTTCTTGATATCGACTTTAAAGAAACTACAAATAAGAAGCCTATGCTTAATTTGTAAATAGTACAAGTGATGAAAGATAAGTAGAGAAGGTGAAATGAAAACACTCAGGAAAATGAAAGAGTAAAATCAGTATATATTAAACCTATTCTTAGTACGTACACATTATATAACTAAACATAAAAACTGAACAAAAATAGAAATCATTATCTCCATAGTAGAGAGGGAAAATGTGGGACATGGCTGTGGTTTCTATAATCTATAACACCATAATTCCTCTACAGTCACTACTTTATTTATAAAAGTTCTCAACTTAAAATAATAATGTTAATAATAGTTTATAAACACAAAGTCTAGAGTTAGCACACCTCACTGTATTTCTTTTATAAAGAAAATATTGTACTTACTTTGTAAAAGAAATTTGTTCTCCCAACTGATCCAATTTTCCCAGTGTAGTTCATAAAACAAATGTTTCCTTCAGTAGATCCATAAAACTCACACATTTTAATATTTCCAAATCTGTCTAAAAATTGTCTCCATATATCACTCCGTATGCCATTTCCAATTGCCAAACGCACTTGATGATCTTTTTCTCCTTCTCTCTGTTAGAAGAAATGGTTTTAAGTGTTAATTCCAGTTCCCAAATCTTTCTTTCATCATTATTTTATTTAAATGCCAAATATCCTAGAAGTAAGCTGATTATGTGTAATAAGTGTAAGTCTCTAGAAGAACTGTGTTCAACAGCTAATGAAAGTAATACAGGCAAACGTAACACAGCATGCATTTCCTCATCTGGGAAAAGCTCTTTCTAAATTTTAGATCACCAAAAACTTTTTTAAGCATATTTCAGGAAAAAGGCCTTACTTTTTCAACATTACAAAACATATAAAATGTGCTTGAATTTATTCTCTCAGTTCTATAATTTATGAGTTGTAATATTGTGAACAAGATGTTGGCTCCATCCTAATTCTGTTTATTCATATGCAAAAAAGATAAGAACTATCTCACTTATACATTGCAGACTAGCATGGAATAAATAATTAAGGCCACAGAAGTAATGTAATATTTGGCTTGCAAATATTATGATAACTATGTGTAGCTATTACTTAGGAATGTGTAATTTTCTCACAATTTTATTTCTAGTCCATATTTTAGAATTAAAGGAAAAAATAAGATTATATTTTGTTCTATATAGAATAAGCACTCTGTTGATTAACATGAATTATACACCAACCTAAAATTAGAGTAAGAGTGTATTATTAGTGTGGTCATAGTAAACCCACAATTTGTTCAGAATTACCTTAATCATCACCAAAATAATATGAAATTACCAGAAGTAACATTAAATCAACAATAATAATAAAACAGAAATAAATGTCTCTAGTATTTATGATTTTAAATTGATCAATAGATCATATTATTTGTCTCAATTTCTTCTCACCATCACTAAAATGTCATTAAAGGAAAGATTTTGAGCTATGAACTCTGAATGAAAAAGGAGAGTAAGTGAGAGATTTTTCTGGGGACTAAAAAATTAATAGATACAAGGCATGTGAAGTGGAATAGAAGGAGCTAGAATCTGTCTACAGGTGAGCATCCACAGTTTCTCCTGACTGTGTCAAGCAAGCATCCAAAAGAATGAGGAAGATAGAAAACCCAGAATCTGTTTCAGAAACAAGTATACCACTAGACATCCTAATTCAGAGAATGCATTAGAAAAGCTGCCATTGCTACATACTAGCCGAAGTCTGATCAGATGTACACTAGTGTGTGCAGAGGAAATGACTGAAAATGAAGAGTTTAATGAAAGTGTGTACACAAAAGGATTAGATCATTAAACTCCTCCTGATCTGCTCTCAGAACTCTGATAGTCAGAATTAAAAACCAAAGCAAGAAACTGATGAGTATTGTTAGAAAAACTGATCAACCCAAGAGAAATATATTGACTTTTTGGAAGCACTACAAAAAAAAAAAAAATGCTGCATCTCTCCACAATCATCCTAGAATCTGACACTTTTGTCAACACATTCCAGCCATGTGCAATCAGGATTTTAGTACCTCATTGTGAAATATAACTAAAGAATAGGTTTTTAAGAGGATAAAAATACATAAAAGGAAATAAAAGATACATAGGTCACAATGAAAATTTTAAAATCCATATAGAATCCTATAGGTGAGTAAAAAGAATACAGCATATCTGACAATACTTTAAGAATCTTCTTTAACTATGGGAAAACATCAAGCTACAGATTTCAAGATCTAAAACTTCAGAGAGGAAAAATACCAGGAAAAATGCATGTGGACAATTTCTAGTAAAATTGCTAATAAGAAAGAATATGAGAGAGGGAGATGAAGAGGGAGAGGGAGAGGGAGAGGGAGAGGGAGAGGGAGAGGAGATATTTTCAAAGGAGACAACATGACTACTTATGGTTGAACTTTCAATAATAACTACAGAACCTGGAAGAAAATAGGATAATATCTTTAAGATACTCTAAAAGAGAATAATTGTCAAACTAGCATTTTATACTTAGTGAAAGTATTATTCAAAACTAAAAGCAAAATACATTCTTTCAGACAAATAAAAACAAAAAAATTTGTTTTTATTAGAGTGGTACTACTTGGAACACTAATAGAATTCCTGAACACAAAAGAGAAATAATATCATATAGGATCAAATGAGGACACTTTAAAAGTTGGAAGGAATGAGAAGTACCAGTTAATACAACTATGTTGATACATGTGAGTGAACATTGAGTTTTTAATGCCAACAATTCCTTAGGATCTTAAATATGTAGAAATATAGTAGGTGACAACAAAAACATAAGAGATGAAACACAGGAAAATGCAATTAAAGTGTTCTAACATCCTTGCATTGTCAAATAATAGAAAAAATGCTATTTTATGATAGAATATAATAAGAATGAATGAAGAATGAATGTTGTGCTCTTTAAAGTAATAAAAGTATGGAAGGAAAATATTTATTGAAATAAAATATAAATGAAAGAATGTATACCTAAAGAGTAAGTCAGTGAAAAAATTAAATATATAATTTCCAAAGGAAATAAATGTGGGAAAGAGAACATATAAAGGGATAGCATGATAAAAGATTTAAACCTAAATATATAAGTAAATATATTAAACATAAATAGACTAATTATTGCATGGAAACGCTTTCAGAATACATAAAAATACAAGCTCAACTATACACACCTTATAAGAAACACACCTTTAATATCAGATGAAACAAAAATTGAGGGTAATTGGAGGAGAAAAGTTAAGCCATGTCATCAAAGCCCAAGAGGAAGCTATTGTAACCATAGTAATATCAGGCAGGGTAGACTTTAAATTGAAAAAAAAATCTACAGTTAAAGAAGAATATTTATAATAATAAAAGAATCAATTTATCAGAATGATATCAACCCTAAATCTCTACTCATGTAATAACATTGTCAAACTATGTAAAGTAAAATTGACAGAGAAAAATGGGAGAAATCTCTAAATCTCTTTTTAACTTTTCTCCTTAGGCACTGATAGAACAAGCAGAAACAGAATCACAACAGCACCAAAGTTTGAAAATTTTATCAACTGGACCTAATTTATGTAACACAGACAGTATGAAAAATCGTTGAATAATATACATTCTGAATATTGCCCATAAAACATTAGTAAAGTAAATTAATCAGATGTTGGGTCCTATAGCAAGTCTTGATCGAATTCACTAAACTTTATTTAGAATATGTTTTCTCACAATAAAATTAAGTCAGAAATCAAGTACAAAGAGAAAACTAGAAAGTCCTCAAATATTTGGATAATATTCATGATTTTAAACGACCTATGGATAAAATTGTAAAATTACCATGAAAATTAGAAACAATTTGAACTGAATTATAAAACAAATATGATAATTAAATTTAAGATATGAGAGAGATTTGCAGTGCTGAAAAGAAATATTTGAAAAAATATGATTTGCATTCTCTCTCTCTCTCTCTCTCTCTCTCTCTCTCTCTCTCTCTCTCACACACACACACACACACACACACACACACTTCTCAGAATTAATAAGAAAAAAGGCAGGTACCATACAGTAAAATAGGTGAAAGTCTATAGGGAGACAATTCTTCATGATAAATATAAATATATATGTATTTGTGGTCTAACATATAGTCTGATATTACAGACTTTATCTTTTCAAGAATGTACAGCAAATAACATATGTATATACATGTATCATTAAAATGTTTAAACATATAAACATTAGCCTGGTATATAATATATGAATGCCTATATATGTGTATATATTTAATACATGTATGCAAATGCATGCATGTATATGTAATATAATAATGATATAGAATTATTTGTTAATATTGTATTTAGCTGGGTATGATGGCACATGCCTGAATTCCCACTACTTGGGAAGCTGAAACAAGAAGATTGCAGGTTTGAGGCCAGCCTCAGGAACTTAGGGAGACTCTCAGCAACTTAGTGAGATCCAGTTTCAAAACAAAAAATAAAAGAGCTGGGTGTAGCTTAAAGGTAGAACCTTCCTAGCTTTAGTACCCAGTACCAAAAAAATGTATTTAATAATTTAAAAGTAATTGTTAAATTATTATATATATAAATACACACACATTTTTTTAAGGTCATTTGTATAGAAAACAGCTTCAGAAGCCAGAGATCGTTTTGGGTCACAGAGAAGATTTATTTATATTCCATGATAGTAAAGTTTCCCTCCTCTTCCAGGAGAAGGAATTAAAAGAAGGGCAAGTTCAAGAAGTTCAAGAAGTCCCTCAAGTGACTGAGAAATTTGCAAGGGTTATGACACAGAAATTTTCAGCTGTGGCACAGACCTATGTCACAAACAGCACATCCACCTGGATACTCCTCTGCGTCACCCCCTGGGATGTGTGCGGCTGAGAGACAGGTGTTCATGAGATGTCAACAGCAGTTTCTGGGGCCTTCAGTGCTGTGAGTAATCAGCTGTAAGTCAATCAGTTTTATGGAAGTGTGGTGAGCCAGTCGAGTGTCATGCTGCTGCTGCTGCTTGACTGTTTGGCAAAGTGTTCAGCAGCCATTCCTCAAAGAAAATATCCAATGTCCCAATAAATATGTGAAAAAATCATTAGTCATTGGAGAATATAAATCAAAATGCTATAGGAAGGCAATAAACATTTACAAGAGTAGCTATTTCTTCTTTAGCACTGTAAATTTTCCATCAAGTGTTGGCAAGGCTGTGGGGCAGATGGCGCTCTCATAGACTGGGTGAGACTTCATAGTATTAGTAACATCACTTTGATAAGATGTTTAGCAATAGCTACTAATGCTGAACACATATATACAATATAATCTGTCAACTCTACTCTTGATTATACATAATGAGAAATATGTACATACATTTGCCAAAAGATATATATGTATATATATATATGAATGTACATGACATCATTAATCCTATTAAGTCTCAAATGGAAACAATTCATATCTATCAGTAGTAAAATAGATTTTTTAAATGTTTATTATATATAGTAATGGAATAGTCTTATATCTGTTTTCTACTGATTTCATACAAATCACCTTAAATTTAGTAGCTTAAAACTATGCAAATATATTATTTCACATTCCTGTATGTCAGAAGTCCACATTGGCTCAACTGGTTCATGTAATCCCAGGCTAACAAAACTGAAATGAAGGTGTGGACTGGCTGGGCTATTATCAAGAGCCCTTGGAAATCTACAATTCCAAGCTCATTCAAGTTCTTGGCAGAGCCTAGTGTCTTGAGGTCATAGGACTCTTTTTTTTCTGGCCATCAGCCAAGGGTTGCCCTTAGATCCTAGGGACCTCTCCAGTCCTTAAGGGCACATGGACCTATATGTCAGAACCAGAAATGACACATTGCTTAAAAAATCTCCAACTTCCCTTCTGCCTAATTTCCCTTGCTTACAGCCACATAAATTTCTCTGCTTTAAAGTCTCATGGGATTAGATTGCATCCACCAGGGTAATCTCCCTATTTTAAAATCCATAACTATAATCACATCTGCAATATTCCTTTTGCCAACGTCCCTACTTCCCACATGTTCACATGTTCCAGGAATGAAAGTGTGGACATCTTTGCATGGGGTGCACATTTCTGCCTCCTGCCACTTCAAAGCAATGGGAGAAGATGAAGGACTGCTGCACAAAACACGAAGACCCAGTGCGAGGAGAGAAGCAAGGCCAATGGAATGCACATGCATGCCCTATTTAGATTCAGCTCTTTAAAACAGAAGAAACTAATTTATAGTGGTAGAAATTGAATGTTGTTCATATTTGGGATGACAATGACTGGAAAATAACTCTAGGGTGGGGGGAATGTCTTCAAGAAAAATAAATAAAATTCATTATAAATTACTTAAAGGATTGTGAAATTCCATTGAGAAATTTCAACTACAATGAAGAGTTTGGGATGAATTAGTGACAAGCATGAAACAGTTAAATTAAAAAAATAAAAACATGGCAATAATTATTTCTGAGGAATAAAAAGTGGAAAATAAGTTATATAATAACACTATAAAGAAATTATGTCTTAGCTATAAATAAAATCTATTCATTTTCATAATTTAAAAAACTAGTTACCAATATACTTAAAAACTATTACAGTTATAATGGTACCATAGAGAGAGAAGAAACATGTATGTGTGAGTAGGAAGCCTAGTAGAAAATGATTAAAACTGAAAAATAAGTGTGCTGTTACACAGTTGGGTAACTATCAGTAACAATAATGTACTGTACATTTCAAAAAGCTGGAAGAAAGGATTTTGTAAATTTTCACCATAAAGAAATAGCATTTTCAAACCAGGTGTGGTGGTGCACGCTTGTAATCCCAGTATTTGGGAGGCTGAGACCAGAGGATCTGGGCTCGAGGCCAGTCTCAGCTACTTAGTGAGGCGCTCCACAACTTAGTGAGACCCTGTTTCAAAATAAAGAATAAAAAATAGGGCTGGTGGTATAGCTCGGAGGTAGAATGCCCCTGAGCTCAATCCCCAGTGCTGCAAAAAAAAAAAAAAAAAAAAAATAGCATCAAAGCCAAGTGTGATGGTACACACTTGTAATCCCAGTACATGAGAGACAAAGACAGGAGGAGTACAGGTTCAAGGCCTGTTTCAGCACTTTAGGGAAGCCCTCAGCAACTTAGGGAGATCCTGTTTCAGAATTTAAAAAAAAAGTGGACTGTTGGTGTAGCTCAGAGGTAGAATGCCCCTGAGTTCAATTCCCAATACCTACTCCCAAAATTAAAAAGCCCGAAAAGTCAAGAAATAATACCAAACATATTTTGTTAAAAATTGTGGAGATAAATAATAACCAGAATACTCTAAAAGAATTAAAGGTGCTTACCTCTAGCTATCAAGTATTGATAGTATAGGATATTTCTTGACCTGAAAGGGCTCTTTCATTTTTTAGTTGTGTAGAAGTACTATGATAAAAATAAATTCAATCCAAAAAATAAAATAAGGACCAAGATTGTGGAATGATCTCAAATAATACTTTCCCCTGTTAAAATGTTTAGACTCATCTAAGGGGCTCAAGGAGACTATTCTTCAGATAGAGAAAATAACTCAGTAGATGAAAGCAGCCCCTTCCAAGTCAGAGAACTGTTTTCTACCTCTAAGTACAACCCAGAGAGTCTGAGTCCTGGTCCCCACCTCGCATAGGCATGCTGGACACTGTTCAGCTGGCATGAAACAGGCTCTTGGATTTCCACTACCATTTTCCTGTATAAAAGTGTAGTGCTGCAAATCCTATGATTTATTTTGCTTGAACAGAAAGAAATATTTTATATAGTATAACACTTGGATGATTTTCAGATAAGAGATGAGTTTTAGCAAGTATTGTTTATGAAATGTGTGGGTGCTCCAGAAACCAGTATGAAGGTACTTTATAATCTAAATTTCATAGGTTTTAAGTTGTATGGGCTGCAGCTATATAAGTTTCCTACCTAAGAAAAAATACTTATCCTAAACTATTTACTTGATATAGAAAAATCAAATGACCAAAACTAGGAGCAAGACTTCTGTCCAGAAATACCCAATTCATTTATCTAATTCTCAAAATGTCTTTATTCTGTTTTCCTCTTTAAAAGAAAGCACCTCCCACACACACAAAAAAGAAAGCCCAGAAGGTTGTGCTTTGAAAAGTATGAGGAAAGATCAACTGACTCAGTATACAGTGTTGTGAAGATAAAGAAAATGTATATTTCTTTTAATATTGAAATACAAATAAGTCATGAAAAACTTGTATAATAAAAAAGCCAAAAAAAATTTTATCACAATACTAATATTGTTAGTATTTTATAAATCCATTATGTGTACATTAAAAGTTATAATAATACTGTATGATAGCTATATATTCTTTTAATATTTTCTGAGTATTTTAAAGCCATTAGCTGTTATGTTTCAAAAATATGATCACCATATAATTATACCATGATTTATTTCTTTGTCACCTATTTTTGGATTGCCACATTATTTCAGCACTATACATAATACTGAGTTAATGTCTTCTCTATGAATCTTTGCATCTCATTAGGGTTGATTTCTTCCAGAAATAAATGCTTCTAAATATTTTTATGACTTTGTTATTAAAGCATTGTATAAAAAGTAAATTCCTATTTATAGCATGCCAAGGAGGGTGAAGTGAGTACCTTCTCAATGAGCCAAAACTAAGAATTTTCATTTAATTTAAAATGTTGTCAAATTAATAAGAAATAATTTTTTATTTAATTGACTTTGTTTTTAAGCAACTTGAATGCTTGTTTAATAACATACTCAGAAGATTATACATTGTCACAACAGTTACAAGTATTTTCTTCTTTTTAATTTAATTTTTATTTTTAGTGTTATATTCAATATTCATTTTTTATAATTATGTCTTTATCTGTTCTGCTAATGTTTCTACTTAATTTGTGATTAGAGGTATTCTTTCCCATCCCATAACCAAAATAATAGGAATAATAATCTACAAGTTATTTTCTTCATCTGCTTTTTACATTTAACTGTTACATTCATCTAGAATTAACTTTATAACAAAGATATAACCTTTTATACTTCACATAATGATTCATCTCATTCATGCCCAATTTACATTTCATAGAACTTTAATTTTAATTTATTCAACTCTATTTATTCAAAGACTTGCAGGTAGAGAGTTTTCAATTAATACAACTTTAAAAGTTCACCAACATCTTTGAGTTGACTTGGTAGGCACACATACACAAAATACTATGAAACTTTTCTCTAAAATATTTCTTTGGAAGATCACTGAGACTCTAAGCATGAGCACTCTGAATGAGTATATCATAGTGACTTAAGTTGCACAAATGATATAAACTACAATTATAATTTTACAGATTATTGAGGTTACTATAAAATATTGCCAGTGACATTATTCAGATTTTTATTTTCGTGCTCCAGATTATGAACATGGAAATATCTGCAAATGAAAATAATAGTATTTCTTTACTTATAATAATAGTGTAAAAATCAAATAAAGCCCTGTAGCAAGCCAAAAAGATATCCTTATTTTGGGTATATACTCATGCTTACACACCTATGAAGGAAGGGAGATAGAAGAGAAAGAAACTTTAAAGAAATAGTTTGTGCAGAAATAGAAATTTTATTTTACAAGGATATATAATAAGATGTTATCATAAAATCAAGACTTGCCAAACTACAGTCTGCAGGGGCCTGACCCGCCTCCTTTTTTTTTTTGTAAATAAAATTGTTTTAAAACACAGATTTGCCTGTTTATTTGCAGATCATCTCTGTGACTTTTGAGATACATAGGCAGGATTAAGAAGTGGTGAGAGAGACACCATGACCCTCAAAGTGTTAAAAACTTGTTAATTTGGTGTTTTACAGCAAAAACTTGCTGACTTCTGTCCTAAAATATAAAGTACACTAGGGAACTGGAGTGGTGATGCATGCCAGTACTTGGGAGGCTTAGACGGGAGGACCACCTGTCAAGGACAGCCTCAGCAAGTAGTGAGACTCTCATCAACCTAGGGAGACCCTGTTTCTAAATAAAAGTTAAAATATAGCACTGGGGGTATACCTCAGAGGTAGAATACACATGAGTTCAATCCCCAGTTCCACAAAATGAATAAAGTACAAATAGTGAAAAAATTAATATTAACACTAGTTAAACACCATCTGGTTAACAGGACAATACATTTCTGCTACAAATATTGGTTCATTAAGCTTCCTCATCCAGAGTCTCATGCATCTTCATTTTATGTCTCTATCTTCAAAAGGGCTTTGGCCCATTTGAAGTAACTGGGAGTGGATTTTACATATAAAGTTGGAGTGAATAGTCTGGTCAAAATATTCACATATTCACAGACATAGCTTCCTGTGTACACTGGGCATGGACATACTAGGTAAACCAAACACTGATTAGAAAAGTTTTTGGGTTTTTTTTTCTTTCTTTTTTTTTTTTTTTTGTTGGTGGTGGGTACCGTGGCTTGAACCCAAGAGCATTCTACCACTGAATTACATGCCCAGTCCTATTATATTTTTTACTTTGAAACAGGGTCTAAGTTGTGGAGGGCCTCACTAAGTTGCTGAGGCTGACCACAAACCTGTGATTCTCCTGTCCCAGCCTCCCAAGTACTAGGATTACAGTTGAATACCACCACATCTGGCCAGAAGAGCCTTTTAAAAACTACCCGTCCAGGCATGGTGGTGAAGATCTCTAATCCCAGTACTTGGGAGGCTCAGACAGGAGGGGGGTTCATAGGTTTGAGGTCTGACTCAGCAACTTAAAAGGCCCTCCACAAATAAGTGAGACCCTGTTTCAAAATAAAAATTAAATAGGGCTGGGGATGTAATTCACAGTCAAATATCCCTGGGTTCAGTCTCTAGTATCATAGGTAGATAGAAGATAGATGATAGAAGGAAGATAGACAGATAGATAGATAGATAGATAGATGATTAGATAGATAGATAGATAGATAGATAGATAGATAGATAGATAGATAGATAGATAGATAGATCGATCTGGGAGTGTAGCTTCCCTGGGTTCAATTCCTATACCACAAACTAATTTTTTAAAAAAAGTACTACCCAGTTATTTCTATTGTGAAACTTTACTGTTGACCCTTGGAAGGTGCCTGGATGTGAAGTAGAGACTGAAAGAATCACATTAACCTGGCATGATGGATTGGGAGGCTGGTCGGGTCAAGATAGCATCTGCAGTAGTTCAAATAGAAGAGTCTGGGTTGTCGTCCCAGGAGTGGAAAAATAGGATCCACAGAATAATAAGTGTGGGGAAGGAAAAAATTAATCAAAATTGGCAAGGAGACGTTTATAAGCTTCCTTTTGTCTAGACATTTAGAGAAATGTCTGATGGTTGTTAATTATATTTAGTTTTGAGATACTATGAAACTAGGGTAAAGCACCTAAAATACAACCAAATTTTGGCAACATCCATCTGCAATTTAAAAAGCCCCCTTTCTGTTCCTAACCAAGGCTTTTTTTTTTTTTTACAATAAATTCCTATCCCTTCTTATTCTTGCTAAAATATGAAGTTATTACTAAATATCACTGAGTAACCTATGTTGGGAGTGGAATAAGGAGAGTATACTTAAATATGAGTATAAAGAAATTAATAACACCTATATACATATACTTGTAAGTGAAGATATGGGTGGAGGGCAGACTAAAAGACAAAGACACGGAATGTAATAAAGACAGAAGGAAAAATACAGAGTAGAAACAGAGTGGAAGTGAAAGAATATGAGAGAGAGAGAGAGAGAAAGAGAGAGAGAGAGAGAGAGAGAGAGAGCAGGGAAGGGAGAAGGAGAAGGAGAAGGAGAGAAAGAAAGGGAGGGAGCCAGAGGGAGAGGGAGATGAACAAAACAGAGAAAGAGACAGAGCATGAAATATAGATACACAGAAATAGACACAGAGTGGCACATACAGAGATAAAGAGACCCATGCAGTGAAAGAAATGACACATTTAATAGGGCTGCAACACAAGACCCTTGTAACACACAGAGACAGATGCATGTGCACACAGCCTGCCTCTCTCTCTCTCTCTCTCTCTCTCTCTCTCTCTCTCTCACACACACACACACACACACACACACACTGACTCAGATAAAATGATACCAAAATGAGACAAACTAGACAGAGAGATATACACAAAGAAAGATGCCAAGGAACACACAAATGAGGAGGTGGAGTGGCACACAGAGGCAGAGATACTGAGAGCTCAGAAGGGACCTATGCAAATAGAGCCGTGGACAATATTAAAGGCAACAGACACAATGAGGCCCAGTCAGGAACTGTATGTTGGTGCTTCAGTAATGTACAAAATTTGGAATATGGAAAGCGAGGAAGAGCTGCTTCCTAGTCTTGGGGAAAGAGAATAATTATCCATCTCTTCACAACTAAGAGCAGTTGGTCCTCTGGCCTTTTTTTTTTTTTTTTTTTACTAGGGATTGAACCCAGGATTTTTTTTTTTACCTCTAAACTAAATGCCCAGCCCTTTGTTTTCATTTTTATACAAGGTCTTGATAAGTTACTGAGGTTGGCCTCAAATCTGAGATTCTCCAGTCTAAGCCTTCCAAGTACTGGGATTACAGTTGTGCACCACTGTGCCCAGCTCCTCTAGATTTTTTTAAGGCTAGTACTGCTGCTAACCATTGTAAAGAGGCATATTTAATGTTTATATCAAAATAATTTTAGTTACTGGAGTTTTGAAAAAGGGGGATGCATAAATTCTTCTAGTCAGGGAAATCAACCTTAGGAAGTTTTTTATGTAAGTTCACAAAAACACTTAGTTCAGATTGGTACTTTTACCTGTAGGTAAATCTTGGAAATATACTACTTGCCCTGAGATTAATAGCAAATCTGGATCTATTTAAAGAACATATGTTTGGCTTTCTCTTATTTAAAGATGTGTTTGTATTTAAGTATGTATGTATTTATTTATTTAGGTATTAGGGATTGAACCCAAGGTGTACCTCTGAGCTACATCCCCAGCCCTATTTTATTTTTTATGTTGAAACAGAGTTTCACTAAGTTGCCTACAGTCTCATTAAATTGCTGAGGCTGGCCTCAAACCTGCAATCCTCCTGTCTTAGCCTTCCAAGTGCTGAGATTAGAGGTGTGCACCATCATGCCCAGCTAAAGATTTCTTTTAAGTAAATGTATGTGAAATTTCACACAATGGCTTATGAGACACTCAGTAGTAACTCTTTGAAGGTGAGAACCATGCTACTTGCTCATCCTCTGGTCTCATGGGAAATCACTAACTTTTTTTTTTTTAATTTCATGACAGATATGGCCCCTTCCATTCAAGGAATAGTCACTGTAAGGCACAGTGGGCAGCAAAAAGCAACGTCCCCTTGAATAAAGAAGCCATAACCAATGACTTTCTCCTTTTCCTGATCTTTATTTCTTGAAATTGCTTTGCTCACTTTGTGCCAAATCAACAAAAGTGGATTAGGTAATACAATGCTTCTCTATTTTAAAAAATTACCATGTTTTCCTTTGGGCAAAACTGTATTTTCCTCTCTTCTCCTCAATTTAGCCTTAGGTAGACATTTAGAGATTATTTCATAAACATGGCCTTTTCTTCAAAGAGATATAGTAAGAATTAAAATTAGAAATTGAAATTTAATTAATTAAAAACTAGAATTCCTTTTCCATTATTAGTTCTTTAAATCTCTGCAGAATAACATTTTTCCAGAATCAGGACAATATAAATTCAGATTGGTATAATTTTTTTTTAAAAAAGCACCTTGCGAAACAGATTAGCAGCCAAGATGACAAACTATAATATTTACTGTGTGAAGTGAGACTTCAAAGAGCCATAAGAAAACATTCTGTGGCAAGGAAATAAATCAGTAAAAGACTCAGAAGAGATTTTTTTTAAGGTAATATAACCAGAACACTATCCTGTCTTATAATCTGCAAAGAGAAAATAATGTTTCTTTCTAGTCTATAAATACAACTAAATAATAACTTTCCAGATTACAAAAAAGAAACTTTAGGTGTCTTTTGTCTGAACAAAATATTATTGAGAAGCCCTAGCACATTTGGTTTTATCCATGATATTTGGAAGTGTAGACATGGAGACTGGCCTACTTGTTACCCTATATCCTAATTTTTAGAGATTCTTTAGGAAACTTCAAGGACTTCTATTTCTTCATGAAATACAAAGGAAAGGCCACTTGTGTGGGGGAGGCGGAGGGGGTACTGGGGATAGAACCCAAAATCACTAGCTCTATTTTAGCCTATTTTGAAACAGGGTCTCACTAAGTTGCAGAGGGCCTCACTAAGTTGCTGAGGCTGTTCTTGAACCTGCAATCCTCCTGTCTCAGCCTCCCAAGTACTAAAATTACAAGCATGCACCATCACACCCAACTAGGACCACTGTTTTTAATAGTATCCAGTACTAACACAGAACTATGCAACAGGCATACCTCCACATGGTGAGTGGGCTTCCAAATCACGTTATCCACCTGAAACAGCAGTCTGGAAAGGCGTCATAAAAATTACATGCACACAGATCCAGACTCTTGACTACTTATTACTGTCATGTCTTAGACCCCATACTGGTTATAATGCATGAAGACACTTACTACAGCATTGTTTAAATCAGTAAGTTTTTAGAAAAGAATGCATGTATTCAATCATCCATTAATACATAACTAATACATAACTGAATAAACAAACTTGAAAAAACTTTAACAGGTTGAGAGGAAATAGAAATGGCTGAATGTTGATTTAGAAAAAGAAGAGAAGTGTTATTAAGTAGCACCTATTACATAGTATACTACTTACAGTGATGGAACCTCATCTCATCAAAAGCAGCTTTAATCCTAACTGAAGGCATTAACACTAAATTGCCAAAGAATACACTGAAAGCCAGAAGAGAACATATGTGGGGTTGCTGTGTTATTGTTCCTTTGGGACTCTTCAGCTAAGACCGTAACCCTGATCTCAAGAAAGCTCCGCTTGAAAAGAGAAAAGGTCAAGAAATAGAAAACATTTCTCTGGAGCTTCTTGACTTAGCTATGGCTATATGGAATCTATAATTATTTAGAATAGTCCTGACAACAACAACAAAAAGAATAAGGATGGTTCTGTCAAAAAGCAGTTGTCAAC
>PVLC010012514.1:0-44079 GCA_004027655.1 Graphiurus murinus
GAAGAAAGAAAGGAAAGAAAGAAAGAAAGAAAGAAAGAAAGAAAGAAAGAAAGAAAGAAAGAAAGAAAGAAAAGAAAGAAAGAAAAGAAAAGAAAGAAAAAGAAAGAGGCTAGGGACAGTACAGTTTCCAAGGTTATTCCCCCAGTGATCCATCTTCTCCAGTTATGTCCCTATGTCCCAGCTCTGATTCTGGCTGCATTGCCTAACACATGAGTTCCTATGGGGGTTATTTTAAATCCAAAACAACACAAATGGAGTACATTCATATAATTTGTATGCAAGCAGTGTTCATGCATATTAGCTGAGGGGGAAGAATTTTGGTCATTTTGATGGTCTGAGCAGTGGTATAGGTTTTATTTTTTTATTATGTGTACATAAATGTCTTGTTTTTATCTTGTTCTGACAAGGTAAAAGAGTTACTTTGCCTGATACTAGTTTTGGGTGAAATTGTGTATGTTTAGCAGAAGTCATGGCCTATCAATCGAAGCCAGGTTAGCTTCAAGCTTACAGCAGATAGGAGCTGCTTAAAAAAAAAAAAATCAGAATATGCACAGCAAAGTGATAATTAAAGAGAGCTGTAGCATATTACTTCATAACAAAAGTCAACCAATCTATAGAAGTAAATAAGGAGAGGAAAATAGAGATGGACAAAGAACAAATTATCACTGCTAACATCCTCTGTTATCTAGTAATGTGTGAGCTAACAACCATGCAGAGAGAAGGCCTGTGCCCATTACTTTTCAGATTTGAATATGCTCAGTACTAAGACAATTAACTATCTGCATATGGGGAAGCCAATTCCTGCAATACATATTGGGATTTTCCTATGATAATTCTGAAATTGACCAAGAGGTTTGTTTCCCAATGGCTTCCATTATTCCTTCTCTAGGGAAGTACCAGAACTGACTTCTTGTTGATCCATTGTTCATAAGGGAGATTTTTTTTCTCTCTCTCTCATCTAAATCGAAGGATGGACAGTTGTACATGATTTGTAACTTTCTGCCCTATAGAAGCACAAAACAGACTGATTATAAAATGTTAGTGGTACAAAAGTGGTTATTTGTAAGATATGTGAGCACTGCAAAAATGTACATCTGATTCATGGCAACACACTATCAGATTTTCTCCCAAATTGAAAATTTTATTAATTATTTTTTCCATTTCATTAGGACATGGGTAATGTTTATTCAAATACTTTGAATTCTGTATTCAAGTGAAACTGTTTAAGTTTATTTTACATAACTTGAAATAACACTGCCAAATTACATAATTGAGCATGTAATTTTTAATACTCTTCTTCCCCCAGATCTTCCCCAAATCATGAGATTATCATACTTGAACTAATTGGGGTCACCACTGAAGTACACTGAAGCTTATATAGAGCTTAAAGCTTATAAGTGAACATTAAATGTTATTTTTGTCTTCTGTAAGGAATATTGCGCCCTTACTTGGCAGAAAGGTTATGCGCTTGTGCTTTTTTGGTTTGGAGAAGGAATGGCAATTTGCCAGTGTTCTGTTTTGTCTTTTTTGAAGCAGCCTTTAATAGCTCAGTTGAACAGACGTAGATAAATGCAGCATTCTTTTCTGGAATTGGGTTGCCTGTTTCATTGCAAAGAAAATAGGAAATTAAAAATAACTAAAAAATATTGCCAGAATCAAATCCTAAAGCAATTTCAGGAAATTTGTTGGACCAGGAACCAGATATCTATGCACATTTGAACAAACAGGGCACTTATTCAAATAATAGCCATCCAAAGAGATACTGACACATAGAATACAATGTCCTTGTGTTGCTGTTAAAAAGTAAATGGTGTTTTAAAGCTGAATGGCATGTCAAATAAAATGATTCTTTTAAAAAAAGAACACAGATTTATATCAAAGGAGTATTTTAAAACTGTAAATATCTATTATGCAGCTTTCCTTTTAACAGTCATAACAGTAAAACTTGCTAAATAGAACAACCCGTGAAAAGCATGGACAAAAATATTTGCTCATAACATTTAAAATTCATGCAGTACTGTTTATAGTATTTAATAGTTTCAGTTTTGCCAGTAACTAGGTGTGACCTTGCCTACTTCCTTTTCCTTTTCAAGGTCACCTTCTCCCTCCCATTTACCCCCAAATAAAGAGATTAGAATACACATTTTATAATGTTACTTGAAGTTCATGCAGTCTATGATACAATATTGGTTATATTTATACCAGGCCTATTTTTTCCAAAGTAACCAAATCATATATTTCACATAGGATCAGATATTATCTTAATTCAATTAGTTATTAATTAGTATTTTGGCATAATTTCTAGAGCACGGTGCTAGTTCTTTTAAGATCATAGACTGTGTATTTACTATGTATAACTATAAAATATGTTGCTAAAATCAGTTTTATATCCATTTTACAGATGAGAAAAGCAAAGCACAGAGTCCCAGAAATTTGTCTGAGATCAGATAGATAGCAAGTAGAAGACTCAAAATTTGAACATAGACAGTACTCTTGCTGAGTAAATAGTAGATCTGGCTGCTTTGTGGCCAAAACTAATTACTCACCAACACTGGTTTGATAGAAACATCTTCCAAAAGAGAGGCGGAGCTGCACAATACTCATTTCCTCATTTTTTATTTCAGTGCTGGGAATTGAACCCAGGGCTTTCCACCTGCTAGGCAAGTGCTCTACCATTGAGCTACATCCCCAGCCTAATTTCCTACTATTACTTTCAATTACAAAATGTCTGATGTATCACACTTCAAAGCATTGCCTTATTATATCTTGAATTATAGAGTGCCTAAGATAGCATGCCTAAAATTTACACATAATTATTTCAGTGATTACCAAATCAAAATGCCTTTTGTCAACAGGAAGTGAAACAATGAAAAGTAGAAATTATTAATTTTTCATTAGTCATTCTTATTAATTAGTAAGCATAAACTTTCTTGAAGAAATGGAGTCCCAATTTGATATAAAAATCACTTGTCCTTATATACTCTTTATAACCTGGCAGGTGCTGTTCCAAGTACTCTCCATATATAAACCCACTTGGTCCTAATAACCAACATTTGAGGTGACATAAAACTATTACTATCACTGTGGTTTTAGAAATGAGAAAAGAGAGGCAAAGGATAAATAGTCTGCTCAATATTTGTCAGTATTAAACTCAGTGTGGTGATGCATGCTTGTAATCGGGGTACTTGGAAGACTGAGACAGGAGGATCACAGGTTCCTGACCAGCCTCAGCAATTTAGCTAGATCCACCATAATTTAGTGAGACCCAGTTTAAAAAAATAAAATAAATTAAAATAGGACTGGAGGTGTTATTCAGAGATAGAATGCCACTGGGTTCAATCCCTTCCCCCCCCCCAAAAAAAAAGTCAGAAAGCAGAGTCTGAACCAAGTCCATAATTAATATAAGAATATATTCTACATCTGTCTATCTATCTATCTATCTATCTATCTATCTATCTATCTATCTACCTATCATCTGTCTAATCTAAACCACTATTCATTCTTTTATCTTTTAGCCTTTAGTCATTTAGCAAATATTTAATAAATATTTATTGAATCCTGCTCTATGTCATGTACTGTATTTTATGCCCTGAAAACTTAGCAGTTAATAGGACAAACGAAAGTTCCTGGTTTCTCAGAGCTTATATACTAAATGATAAAATGGATAGTAAACAAATAAACAATTCTTACAGATAGGAAAAATTGCCCAGGGGAAATAAAGAAATGAAACAGTGACTTTGAGACACTAGGCAGTGACTTTAGACAGTATGATCAGTGACGACATCTTTATTTAACTCATGGTGAAAGTTTTTTTTTTATTATTATTATTATTTTGGTACTGGGGATTGAACTCAGGGGCATTCTACCTCCGAGCTATATCCTCAGCCCTATTTTTTATTCTTTATTTTGAAACAGGGTCTCACTAAGTTGCGGAGTGCTTCACTAGGTAGCTGAGGCTGGCCGCGAACCCTGATCCTCCAGTCTCAGCCTCTCGAATGCTGGGATTACAAGCGTGCGCCACCACACTTGGCTCATGGTGAAAGTTTAAAAAGGGATAGCAAGGTAGGTGTACAAAAAGACAGGTAGACAAAAATAAGATTAAACATAAAGTTTTAGACATGTCAACAAATGTTAAGCTGTCAGTCATTTAGAGCTTTGTTGATTTGGGGGACTGGAGAGACTGCATTAGGTGTTAGGTTTTACACAGGTTTTTTTTTTTTCTTTCTTAGTTTATCATTAAAATGATGTGTGGCTTAATATTTTTTAAGGGGTGTGAATAGAATCTTCAGTGAGTGATATGTGACAAGACTTTCAGTGGATCTTGAGTTTGAAGTGTAGAAGAGGAGCTAACTTTGTTTATTTGTAGCTAAAAATATAAGCCAGTTAATAGGTGGGGATAAAGTTAATTAGACAAGGTTAGAGACCCTTGGAGATCAGAATCAAACTTTTAATTTAATGTGTGAGTCATTTGGGGACACTGAGTTTTTAGAATCAAACAACAATTGTTTATTTACCCACTCAATACAGTCTATACTAGTCTCTGGGCATCTACTTTTGTCCCCTTTCGTGGTGTGTGTGTGTGTGTGTGTGTGTGTGTGTGTGTGTGTGTGTGTGTGTGTCCTACTCTAGTGAGATTTTATTTTAATGTAAAAATATGATCATGTTATTCCGATGCGCAAATATTTTCAAAGGCTTCCTATTGGTCTCAGATTATAATAAATAACATTCTAACTATGGCCCAAAGAATCCTTTCTTGTATATCTTCCACTTACCTCTGTTTGTCATACCCCTCTCTCTGTGCATGACTTTCTCACACCAGTCATATTAGCCTTCTTCTTACTGATTTTATACCTGTTGATTTCTCTTCTTTACTGATTTTACACTTGCTGATTTCTCTGTTTAGATTATTCTTTGTAAAATTTCTTTCCCCAACACACAAGTGTGCATGCATACACACACACACACCTACCTTGCATCAACTGATTAAATTAAGCTTATTAATGAGATTGTTTTATTAGGATGTTTATCACCAACTGTTAATTCATATATGATAAGGATTTTGTCTATGGTTTTTACTATTGCATTGCAAGCACCTATCATGGTGCCTGACACATTAGGAGGAGCTCAGTAATAACTTATTGCATAAACTACTAAATGAGCTATGTTAGGTATCATGCAAAATGCAAGTATTTGCAAAAGCATTCCCACATAAGCTATTTGTGAAACAAGAAATAGCACATGAAAGAATAAGGATGGAATAATTCAAGGTAGTAAAATTTCTCAATATTATATGCCAATTTACAGACTAGGAAAGGTTGTCCAAAATAAGAGTGTAGGATACAGAATTAACAAGTCATGTACAAGAGCCCAAGAAAGTTCATCTAGAACATAGTAGATGTCTCATATGAGGGACTAGTGAGAAGTAATGCAATTAGCTTACTCCACCTAATATCTTCAATCCACTATAAATTGCTAAAAGTGAAATGAAGGGAAAAAATTCACTTCAGGTTTGTCTATAAATGTGGGCAAAAATGTATCTTTGTTTTTCAAAAGAGTGTGGTTCAAATTCTGGCTATGCAAACTAGGTAAATCATTCAGCCATTCTGAAGTTTACAATCCCTTTTGACAACATAGATGAATTTTGCAACATGCATGCATTATCTTGTTGCAGCATTGTAATGATTAATGAAATAAGCATATGAAGTTTCTTGAAGTCTTTGAACACAGTAGATTCCACATAAATACTGTCTTGTGTGGCTTTTTTTGTTTGTTTGTTTTTCACTAGTTCTTTGGTCTGTAGGAATTGTTAGGTCAGAGAGATACCCAATGTAAGGAATAGACTGTGGACCAATTTAATAATACAAGTATATTAGTTTCCTAGAACTCCTGGAATAATACCATAAACTGGGTGTATTAGTTTCCTAGGACTCCTGTAATAATACTACAAACTGGGTGGCTTACACCAATGCAAATGTATTCTTTCATAATTCTGAAAGTCAGATGTCTAAAATAAGTGTGTTGGCAGTTCCATGTCCTTCCTGAAGGCTCTAGGTGAGGATACTTCCTTACCTCCTTCTAACTTTTGGTGTTAAGAAGCAATTTGGCATTCCTTTGCTTATAGAGAACCACCACAAACTGTACTGTTAATCACATGGCCGTCTTCCCCATATATTTGTTTCTGTTCATTTTTTTTTTTTTTAACAAGGACACCAGTCCTATTGGGTTAAGGATCTAGTGCTAACACTTCTATGTAGATAAATGTTTTGCCTGCAAGTTGACATTCCTTGCACAGAAAGTTCTTTTATAAACAGTTTAACATACCAGAAGGAAGATGTTTGAAGTGATAGCAATTTGCAAAAGGAAACTGAAGCAGATTTTTCTTCATTTGTCACTCATGGTCTGTATTTTGGGGAAAAAAATTCCTCTTCTCAGTACTTGTTAACCTGGAAGTTTCTTAATCAATTTACCTCCTATAAGTGGCTTTTTGTTAGGTGATGGTAAATCAATGACTTTTTTTTCAGATTTTTGTTCGAATTTCTTTCTTTATCTGAAATGGTTTAATGCTCATTATTATTTTTCAGAACAGAAAAAATCATATTCTATAAAGTGTATTCTCGTGCATTTTATTTTACAAGAGTGTTTCTTAGCTGATATAGGTCATGCACATCGCTATTGACATAATACTCTGGTATTAGGAGACATATCAAAGATATGGGCTTTGAAAATAAAGAATATGGACTTCAGTTCTGACACTTCCCTATGCTAATGTGTGATCATGTTTGGTTTTCTCTTTGAAGTCTTCTTCCTCTTATTTGCACATTGAGGCACACAACTTCTAAGTTTCAGCAATGAAATTTAACATATAAAACATTTACACTTGTCTAAGAGGTTATAATATTGTAAAACATGTTTATTGAATGAACAAGTGTTTAGTACATCTTTTAAAGACTCCTAGATAAAACAAGGCATTTGTCAGGCAAATGATTGTTTTGTTGGTATTAGATATCACTTGGGAATAATAGTCACATGCTTAGATTTATAGAAACCTTTCCTTGTTGACCTTTCAATCATACCAAATACTAACCAAATTTTATGACTTATTCAAGTGATACAGATAATTTGAAACATGACATTCAATAGACAGGTATCTCCTAAGTATACTAATGTAACAGTGCAATGAGGCTCTGGAGCCAAACTACCTAGTTTCAAATCCAAGCAATACCATATTATACTTGTGCAATTTGGACAAATTCTAAACTCTCTTTAATAGTTTTATCTTTATAAAGTGGCAATAATTATAGAAATAGTTACATAAATTTAATAACAAAATAAGTTTTTGTGAGGATCAGTTCAGTGAATATAAGTAAAATGTTAACGACATTGGATAGTAAACAGTACACACCAAGCACGTGTTTGAGATTGTGGATCCTGGGCACTTGGATAAGTGGAGAGGGTTTTGTGATGAACCTTGGAGAGGATAGACATTGAGCATTAAACAAACATGAATACATATTTCCAAGTTGCAGTCATTTCAAGAAGGAAAAAATCATGGTGTTATGAATCACATACCTAGGATTAAGAAACAAGGAGTAAAAAGGTAAGCTTTTACTTGAGAAAAATATGTTGCCATTTAAGCAATGGGTTATTTTCTCTCAAAGTTTTAGTATAGTTTTAGAATAAAGGAATAATTAAAACTTGATGAATTTTACACTTTTCATTTTTATAAAAATTACATAATTTTCTTTTTTTAACATATGTGAGTACATGTAGTTTCTCAGAAAAAGAATAAACACATTATCTATTTTTACAGCCTATCAACTAAGAGTGTGCCAGCCTCCACCACCCGTACCCAATGCTGAAATTTTGACAGAAGATGATGAATTTGAAATAGGTAAAGTCTATTAAATTTCTTTCAAAGTAAATATACTGCTAGAGAGCTACTTGCTTAAACAAAATGAATAGTAGCAGCTTGTCTTTAGATCCTCTTCTTCTGGATTGATAGGGGTTGTTCAGAAGCCTTGAAAGGAGAGAACAATTGCTGGGTATGGTGGTATACACCTGTAATCCCAGTACTTGGGAGGCTGAGACAGGAGAATTGCATGTCAAGGTCAGCTTTAGCAACTTAGGAAGACCCTCAGAAACTTAAGCAAAGTTGGGCATGGTGGCACACGCTTGTAATCCTAGTACTTGGGAGGCTAAGACTGGAGGATCCGAGTTTGCGGCCAGCCTCAGCTACCTAGTGAGGCTCTCTGGAACTTAGTGAGACCCTGTTTCAAAATAAAATAATAAAATAATAAAAAAAATTAGAACTGGGGGTTTAGCTCAGAGATCAAATGCCCTTGGTTCAATCCCCAGTAATGCAAAAACAACAACAACAACAACAACAACAACAACAAAACCCCACAAAACTTAAGCAAGACCCTGTTTTAAAATACAAAAATAAAATAAAATAGAACTGAGGGTGTAGCTCAGAGGTAGAACACCACTGGGATTCAATCCTGAGTAAAACACACACACACATACACACACACACACACACACACACACGTTGTAATTTGGGCTATATAACTGCATTCTGGTGGATCTTCACAAATTATTATTCTGCTGCCTTCTGACACTATAGTCCCAGCTCTTTTCTTCTCTGAGTTCAATCCTATCCTGACTCCGTAGAATGAATGATGTGTAGGGTACATTAGAAAACATATTTCATTTCCATATTTTGGAAAATGTTTGTTTGATTATGGTCAATTTGAAAATAAATAAAGTCCGTTTAAACTCAAGTTGGAAATTCAATCCATATAATGCTTCACTGTTTGAAGAATGATCTAAGAAAGCAAGACATCGTAAAGTTGATTTAATAAACTTTTATGATTATTATTCTTATATTGATTTGTGTTGTGACCCATAAAAAAGTCAGTGACCAATAAGTATGACCTTCATATAAGAGCAATAAATTGAAGTCTTCTAACTATGATATATTTTAATGAATATAATACTTACACCAATCAAATTATTTTCTACTGCTGATAACCTGCCCGTATGTATGCACCAGCACAGACTAGCTATTGACTCTTGCGTTCAGTTCTGATTGGTTAGTGCCTGTTAAATAACTGGATCCTCAATATTTTTTAATATTATCCCTGCTTATAACAAACGGAATGCTTTATATTGATTGAAAATGACTACAAGAAAAAAAATGCCCAGCTTTTATAATCTACATATATATTCTTTTTCACTATTTCCTTGCACCTTAGCTGAATCTTCCCCTCCTGATTTTTTGTTTTTGTTTTTGTCTTTTTTAACAGGTGATATCATTAGGTATCAATGTCTCCCAGGATTTACGTTGGTTGGAAATGCAATTCTGACGTGCAGATTAGGAGA
The DNA here is from genome assembly GCA_004027655.1 of Graphiurus murinus. Classification (NCBI taxonomy): domain Eukaryota; kingdom Metazoa; phylum Chordata; class Mammalia; order Rodentia; family Gliridae; genus Graphiurus; species Graphiurus murinus. The sequence continues at coordinate 9,382 of PVLC010012514.1, forward strand.
GCGACTGCAGATGGATGGGGCGCCTCCAGTTTGTCAAGGTTCCAATTCTTATCATTATTTAGTTCGTAAATATTTATTTGTGTTTGACTCAGCAAGGGCAAAATTAAAAATAAATCCATTTCATGTCAATATCGAGTATTCTACTGGCCATATTATTATAGGTATGCACCTCATATATTTTTCAGCCCTCTATTCTCAGATTTAGCTTTTAGCCACTTTTATTCTTCCAAAGTTTATTTTTTTTAGCTTAGCCTGAAGTCAGTTCAACTTAAATTATTTTTGCTCTGAGGGGTGGGAATAAAGATGAACAAAGAAAAAGGGAAATCACTCTACATAAAAGCTCCAATATTGATTGCTTTTATTTGGGAAATGATTTATTCTAACCACTAGATTTAATAAACTTTATTGAGTGCCTGCTAAACATACAAAGCTGAAGAAAAACAGACAAACAAATAAACTGCAAGTTGTAAATGGCTCCTGCTATCAAGGCCTCATGGCTTAAAGGATATGGCTTCCTCCAGGTGATCGCAGTGGTGTTGAGGGAATAGATCAGTAAGATACAGAATCAAAATCATTAATTCTGTGTGGGTCAAGGAAAGTACGATGGAGGCTTTGTTCCCTGAGTTCCAAATGGCTAATGGAATTTATTTTGTTAGAACCGAACCAGAGAAAGCGTAGTCTAAATGACTGATGTATGTGAGGTGAAAGAATTGGCATAGTATTCAAAGAATTCACTATGTTACAAGGGCCAGGTGATGGTAGACCTTGATTGATGTGTACAATTATAGTGTTCAGGAATCATTTATTGTTGATTTGTGTGGCTTAGACAATATCTAATGCACAGTAATAATCATAAACATTGGCTAATTTGAATAAAACTGAATTATATTTGATTATTATTTCCAGATTATCTTGGGTTACTCCCTTCATTAAGGTTTATTTCTGAGGCTATGGGAATCTGTTTCTTATGCAGTATCCTATACTGTTATCATAAACCTAAAACAAAAATTCTATTATCCTAAACATGCTATAAATAGGGAATAGCATTTGATTTTCTACCTAGTTGAAACCCTTCCAAAAAGATGAAGGATTTTCACAGAAGACTTTTAAAGTAGCAAAAGAAAGACACGTTTGGCAGAATAAGCTCCCATGTGAGAATTTCTCATGGCAATAGTCAATGCTACTAGAATAACTTGAAGCTGATTGGCTGTTCTGAAGTCTGCTGCTTCTATTCTGAATAAGTGGATGCCGTTCATTTAACTTTCCCTTTCATGCAAGACTACACTCTAGCCATTTAAGATTATATAGGTTTCATATTCAGTTATTGACATACACAAATAGAGACGATAGGGTTTCTACCTTTAGGAAACAATATATGAGAAAAGAACTGAGGCAAACAAAGGACGTGTGAAACAGCAAATCAGACGACTTCTTTCTTGATCCCCAAATATAAACTATATTGTGAGCTCTTAGAATGAAAGACTAAGGTTTTTATGTCCGTATCCTAATTTGAAAACTTTTTAAAACATTAACTGAACAAAATCATCCAGATAACCTAGCTAAATCACAATTCCTCATCTCCAGGTCTTTCAACATCTTATTCCCCAAACCAGAATTTTCTGTAGATTAGTACTTCCAACTCTTGTTATTTTGTATTCTCTGGATAATTAAAAGCACAATTAGTTTTTTTTGTCTCATAATAACACTGCAGATACTAGCTAAAAGTTAATAAATCATCCCTCAGAAGGAGTCTATGCAATTTCTCTATTAATTAATTGACCAGACATTTAAGCAAAGATGCTGATTTAACATTTTTGTTTAACTGAGTTAATTCACAAGTTTGCTCTAGCAGTCATTTGTTTTGAACCTATTAGAATAACTATATTGTCTTCAGTCTACTTTAAATTATTTTACTTTTTCTACTTTCCCTAAAAGAGGCAGTGTTATTTTTGTTATTCAACCTTGAATCTTCTTTAATTTTCTATATTCCACGTAAAATATGGAAAACAAGTCTAAATAATCTGATACTCCTCAAAGAGTTGAAAGAATTGAAGTTTAATGGGTGATTACATTTGGTGGATAAAAATAATAGACCCAAATGGATCTGTGAAATTCTGGACAATTTAAACTTTCTAAGAATCAGTTTTCTTATATGTACAGTAGTGATAAAAATGCACATACTTTTGAAACTTGTGATAAATGATATAATGCAAAATAGATGTTTAACAGTTACAATTGGTATTTACTTGCATTCTTAGTAGTTGTCAGGCTTCTTGCTATTTACTGGACAGTGTGAGAATGGTGGATTTGTTTGTGTATAGTAAAGTACATTGGATCCCACTATATTTCAATATATCACAGCCACATATTCACTAAAGTTCTTTATTATTGACTCAGCTCTCCCATTTCTATTTCTCACCTTAATGGTTTTTTTTTTTTTACATATTTTTTCATTTTTTGAAAAATCAAAGTCAGGGTTCTCTATTTATGCTGACAATAATCTGATGCCATTGTTCAACTATTTCTTCAAATCTCAAAATCACATCCAAAAAGCAGAGTCTTAGATTAAAACAAGAAGATCTGAAGTAAAAGCCAGAAAAACATCTCTTATATTTGGTCATACTATATTCTATAGTTGACTTTCCACAATCTATGTATTTGTTTTCCACCATCTACATATTTATTTTCTTTTCGAGTCTTTCAAATTTTTTCAAGGTTATTAACATAAATAAGGAACAGTTATATGTTGCCATGATTTACTATTTTGTTTAGGCTTTCCCATCCCTATACTTCTTAGATACTTTTTAAAGTCTATTAAATTGTCCTTGCACCCTGGATTCTGAATATAGAAACCCTTCATTTATTTATTTACATTTCAGTAACTATATTTGGTATTTCTAAGCATCACTCATTTTAACAAACATTAAATAAAGATAATTCTTCTTAAGATGAAACTCTAATTATTTTAAGATACAATGAGATCTAGTACCAAAATTGGAAGCTTATATGTGATGGTTCAACTAAGAAATGGAACAGAATAAAATTTTACTCAGCTATAAAAGAGAACAAAATTATTTCACATGAAGGAAAATGGATTGAACTAGAGAACATCATGCTAAGTGAGTTCAACCAGACCCAGAAAATCAAGGGCCACATGTTTTCTCTCATATGTGGATGCTAGAGACAAAATAGGAAAGAAACTGGACATTATGAAAATAAGGAGACTCCAATAGAATAGTGGAAAGGGATGCAGGAGAGGAGTGGAAGGGAGCTGAACAATGTCACGTTTGTATATAAATGTATCACTACCACTCACACTAACAGGCACAGGTATGAAGTGTTGGGGGAGAGGTGGGGTGTGGTTAAAAACACACCAAGAGATAGTGTGGGCATACAGTGGGTATCATTTTGAATTTCCTTATAATGTATAACTACAATGGACCAATTAAGATAAAGTAAAAAGGAAATGGCATGGGGCATATTTTAATTCATCAAATCTTCAAAAGTTATTTAGTTCACCCATTCCTCCAGTTGTCCTAAGAACATTCAAAATGTGGTCCAGCCTATGTTTAAAAATTCCTTGGCAATGTTATATGTTGAATATTTTGCTGTAGTCATTTCCACCTTTCTGACAAATAGAAAGTTCTTACATTAAAGTAAGTCATGTTTTATATGTATTGGTTTATTTCTGTGCAAAATTGCACAATAGCACGGACATAGCAATTCCACACCATAAAACATCTTATTTTTTTTAAAGGCTAAGATGATATAATCTGATCAAGTCCTTATATAATAAGGACTTGATCATCTATACTGTCATTTCAAATACATATTTAAAAGATGTTTATATTATTTAGTCTAATACACAAATTCTGTTAACGCCAACAATTAAAGTTTACTGAACTTTGGAGGCTGAGAGAATATAATTATGTTTTATCAATACATAACAAATTTTATATGTACATACACACACACACATATATATATATATATGTACATACACACACACACACACACACACACACACATATATATATATATATATATATATATATATATATATATATATATTCCTGGGGTGGCTGGTATTAAAACAGAAGTAATTAAAATAAGAAGAGATTGAGCTTTAGCCTATTTTAAGGCCTGAGGAGAGCTAAAGTTGTGTTAAATCCTTATGGTGGAAGCATATAGTTGTGATCAGAAATGGCTGTGCCTAAAGCAAACACTCTAAGTGAGGGTAGTTTCCTATCTGGTCCCACACAGCTGAACGAAGTTGAAAGAGTGAAGAAGGTAAGTAAAAATTTAAGGAAAGAAAATTATGGGACCAAAACATAGACAAGAGAGACACAGGTAGGAAAACATGAGAAAAAAGTTAGGAAAGAATGTTAAAAAAAAATAGGAGAAATGAATGACTTATTATTTATCTATTTATTTATTGTCCATAAAAATTGTGAATCTTCTGTGCAATAAAAAAGGGAAATCAATACTACAAATCTTTTAAGTCATTCCTCTATATTTTAAATTGAAGCTTAATGTCAAGGTATCTTCTTTATAGTTACTGTACATGAAAACAGAGTACTCACTGTTTAAAACACAGTTTTCACATAGTGTCTCAAAGACTCACATTATTTACTGATATCTTTCTTTGACAGTGCTTTGCCCTGCCAATGAATTACGGCTAGATTCTACAGGAGTCATCTTGAGCCCTGGATATCCTGACAGTTACCCAAATCTTCAAATGTGTGCATGGAGCATTTCAGTGGAAAAGGGTTATAATATCAGCATGTTTGTAGAATTCTTCCAGACAGAAAAGGAATTTGATGTTCTTCAGGTGTATGATGGTAACCATGGGTTATATTTACTTGTCATTAATAAATTCAGTCAAAATGATCTAATTATACATGGAGACCTTTAGTATGAACAACTGCTATTGTGATTTTTTTATCTGTTTTGAAGTACTAACATTAAGTCAACTGCATACTATATAAAATTGTAGCTAGCATAATTATTTTACAAATTATAGTTACTTTAGCTATAGAATTAAAATGTTTAAAATATTTTATATATTTTTTATTGTTGATGATGTGTATTGGCTATGGATTAATTTAATTTTTTAGTCATATTCTATAAAACACTAAGAATTAATGACAATTAAAGTATTCAGTTATATATAAATTAATTATATTATTTTCTTTCTGAAGGACCAAATATTCAAAGTCCAGTTCTAATTTCCCTCAGTGGGGATTATTCATCTGCTTTTAATATAACAAGCAATGGTCATGAAGTATTTCTTCAATGGTCAGCAGATCATGGTAATAACAAAAAAGGCTTCCGAATAAGATATATAGGTATGTAATACTCATAATTTCAGTACAGATCTCACCTGAATCCTCACTGTGCTTTTAATTAAAAAGTGCACACACAAATTGTGATGCCTCCTGCGTGGTTCTTATTGCTGAGAATTGCCTTGGCTATTCTGGGCCTTTTGTTTCTGCATATGAAATTTAAGACTGCTTTTTTTTTTTTTTTTTTTTTTTTTTTTTTTTTTTTTTTTTTTTTTTTTTTTTTTTTTTTTTTTTTTTTTTTTTTTTTTTTTTTTTAGATTTGTGAAGAATAACATTGATATTTTGATAGGGATTGCATTGACTGTAGATCAGTTTTGGTGAAATGGCCATTTTGATAAAATGTGTTCTGCCTGTCCAAGAGCATGGAAGATTTTTCCAACTTCTAAGCTCTTCTTCAATTTCTTTCCTTAGTGATTTATAGTTTTTATTGTAGAGATCTTTTACTTCCTTGGTTAGATTTATTCCTAGGTATTTGTTTTTGAATTTATTGTGAAAGGAGTTGTTTTTTGGATCTTTGCCCATTCTTTCTTAGATAGAGGACTAATATCTACAATATGCAAAGTACCTAAAAGACTTAACACTAAAATATATTAACCCAATCAAGAAATGGGCAATTGAACTAAATAGACACTTCACAAAAGAAGAAATACAAATGGCAAATGAAAACATGAAAGACTGTTCAATATCATTAGCAATTAGGGAGATGCAAATCAATACTACACTGAAATTCCATATAACTCCAGCCAACATGGCAATCATCAAGAAGATAAACAATAAATGCTGGCAAGGATGTGGGGAAATAGGAATGTTTTTGCACTGTTGGTGAGATTATAAATTAGTATAGCTTCTATGGAAATTAGTGTGGAGATTCTTCAGAAAACTGAAAATGGATCCACCATATGATCCAGCTATACCATTCCTGGTTATCTGTCCTAAGGGACTGAAATCAGAATATTATAGTGATACATGCATATCTATATATTTATATCTATGTCTATATCTATCTATCATCTATCTATCTATCTATCTATCTATCTATCTATCTATCTATCTATCTATCTATCTATATTTTCCTGGTACTGGGGATTGAACTCAGGGGCATTCCACCTCCGAGCTATACCCCCAGCCCTATTTTTTATTCTTTATTTTAAAACAGGGTCTCACTAAGTTGTGGAGTGCCTCACTAGGTAGCTGAGGCTGGCCGCGAACCTGGATCCTCCGGTCTCAGCCTCCCAAATGCTGGGATTACAAGCGTACGCCACCACGCCCGGCTGCATATCTATATTTATAGCAGCATAATTCTCAATAGCCAAATTATGTAACCAACTAAGTGTCCATCAATAGAAAAATAGATTACAATATTATGGGACAGACACACAATGGAATTCTATTCAGTAATAAAGAAGAGCAAAATTATGTCATTTGTAGGATAATGGATGGACCTGGAGAACATTATGTTAAGTGAGATCAGTGAGTCACAGAGAGTGAAGGTCATATATTTTTTTCTTATATGTGGAACCTAGAAAGTCATCAGGATACCAGAGGGTCTATAGATAATGAAGAAGAAACTCCACAGGAGCCAGGGAGGTAAACTAGGGGAAGCTGGGGGTAAGGAGAGAGAGAATCAATGAAGCAAACACTTCCACTGATTTTATGTACATATAAGAGAATTCCAATGCCAATCCCAATATCTTGTATGGGGAAGAGGGGGACTAGGGTGAGAGCTGGGGTTAAGTCCACCAAGTGATGTATGCACCATCCTATGAACTGCATTATGACATGAGACTCTAATGCACCAATAAATGTATAAAAATAAATAAATAAATAAGTAGCCCAGACACAGCCAGATGTGGTGATGCATGCTTGTAATCCCAGTACTTGGGAGCCTGAGACAGGAGGATTGCAGGTTGAGGACAGCCTCATCAAGTAGTGAGACTCACATCAACCTAGCAAGTCCCCGTTTCAAATTAAAAATAAAATAGGGCTGAGGGTGTATCTCGGAGATAGAATGCTCTAGGTTCAATCCCCAGTACAGCATATACACAAAACCCAGACACTAATTAGATTATGTACGAAAATCACAGCTCCTCTATTGATGTTTCTTTCACAATTTTGATAACCTCTCTGTGTCTCAACTTTAATAGTATCATGGTAGCAATTCTGCATCCCTTGCATGATTTGCTAAAAGATTAAATGAACAGAGGAGTAAATTTTGAATTTCAGTTCTGAAAAGTACATTCCCTTACTAATTTATATAAATTTACAAATAAATTTATAAATGTATTTATAAGGTACAAATAAAACTATGTGTATAATTATTTTGATTTTAAAATTGTGGGATGATCATTTATCAATGATTTGTCTTTTAACATAAGTATTAGTGGTAACTTGCAACTGACAGCATAGTACTACTATATTTATACATTTTATCCCGCATTAAATTTCTATTAAATTAAAGTTAAAAGAAAAATTATTTAAAAATTGAAATATATGTTGGATAGATCCTTAAGCTTGCTCATATTTGAAATTATGTTTCTTCTCTAAGAAATATATATAAATGGCATTTTATAACCCATTTTGTTCCATCATTCCAAATATGGAACAACTATAAAAACTTACATTTAAAACTTCAAAAGGAAGCCGGGCGTGGTGGCGCACGCTTGTAATCCCAGCATTTGGGAGGCTGAGACCGGAGGGTCCGGGTTCGCGGCCAGTCTCAGCTACCTAGTGAGGCACTCCGCAACTTAGTGAGACTCGGTTTCAAAATAAAGAATAAAAAAATAGGACTGGGGGTATAGCTCGGAGGTAGAATGCCCCTGAGTTCAATCCCCAGTACCGAAAAAAAAAATAAATAAATAAATAAATAAATAAAACTTCAAAAGGGCCTACTTTGTTTTAAAGCCATGTGGTTGAAATATTTTCAGAATTGAAAACCTGGGATTTAATAAGTTTAATATGATACCCAAACAGAGCATTTAGTAGCTGGCACATACAATTCTATTTTAAATGATTATGATAAATTAAAAGACAGCTACTCAAATTAAAGTTATAAGCATTAGATTGACTATATTATAGACCAATACTTATCCATGTTAATATTCATGACAAAGTTTGATATAAATATAAGAAACACCAATTTTAGCTACAAAGAACAGCTTGAAATATTAAATATGTATTTTTCCTTCATAAGTGACAGGTTATGACATATATATTCTAAGTCCAATCTGTTTCTCACTATTTACCCCCAAAGTTTCATTTTTCTCTAAAGAATATATTGAAGTTTCAAAGGGTAAATGGAACTTGCCAGGCTGAAGATTTTCAAAAATATATTTATGAAAAAAGCTGACATTATCTTTTGACATTTCAGACTCCAGGAAAGGAAAAAAAAAAGATTTATTGGCAATTTTTATCACCATATGTAAGCACTCTTGACAGAATGGAACCCCTTTAGTAGACTGGGATGAGGATTATGGAATGCAGGAACCTATTTTTTTACACGAACCAAACACATTACCTACCATGATATAGGTATCTGGAGATAATTTCAAAGTAACGTGTAAACAGCATACTCTAAAATATTGCTTTCAAGATTGGCATTTGGGCCTTCAAGTAATAACAACCACAGTTTCCAAAGTTCAGTGAAATATTTGTAGAGCTTTTGAACTTCTGAGTGTTAAGAAAAATATATTACAATACATAAGTCATCTTAGGTGACAACAAAAATTAGAGGAAAGCCCAGATATTGTTATGTGTGCTAAAAGCTACATATATGGATTACTTTCAAAACAATATAGAAAATAATATGGTATGCATATGAACTAAAATTCATATAGATGACAATTGACCTATTTTTAAGTACTAGCATTCACTGTACTATATATAGTTGTTTTGTAACTTTAGCTTTGAATAAGCAGTGATTTTTTTTTCTTTGAAAAGCTTTCTACTGCAGTACACCAGAATCCCCACCTCATGGGTACATTATCAGTCAGACAGGTGGGCAACTTAACAGTGTGGTCCGCTGGGCCTGTGATCGAGGATTCCGACTTGTTGGGAAAAGCAGTGCCGTGTGTAGAAAGTCTTCTTATGGGTACCATGCGTGGGATGCACCGGTTCCTGCTTGTCAAGGTGAAGTATGGTATTGCCAAATAGATCAAAACAGTCATATAATATACACTAATGCAGGTAGTCTAGTACATGATAGAAAAAAAAAAAAAAAACAACAACAACAACTACAAAACCAAGAAGCAAAGCATGAAAAATATATAGATCCACCAATTTAAACACATATTCAATATGAGTTTGAAATAAATCATTCAAAATATATGGTTCAGAAATTATTTTGGGGGGGGGGAGGCAGAGATATTCTGAAGCTATTTTAGAGGAATTGATAACATCCTAAATGGTTTCATATACTTTACAGTTTAACAGATTTATCCAATAAATTAAGCATTTTTGTTTCTATAAGTTTGTATGCATTTCTTCTAGCAATTTCCTGTGGGATTCCTAAAGCTCCAACAAATGGAGGGATACTTACAACAGACTACTTGGTGGGAACCCGAGTTACCTATTTTTGTAATGATGGATATAGATTGTCATCCAAAGAACTTACCACTGCCATATGCCAATCAGATGGAACATGGAGCAATCATAACAAGACTCCTCGTTGTGTTGGTAAGTGTGTCTAGAAAATTTCATCATTTGTGTTTTTATTGGTGTCTCAGATGATGTGGAATTTTATGTATTACTGAATTTTTAAGACCACTTCCTGAATGAAGCATCCTGTTTAAGAGGGAATTAAAAAGTAAGCTGTCTTGTACTATAAAGTACAAGAAGACAGCATAAGAAGTTTTCACTCATTTTTGGAAACTCCAGAATATTTATGTCAAAAACATGTGACTTTTCATTTCATTCAACATCGCTTCATCTATTTTGTGGAGAGTCATCCATCAATCAACATGTTTATTCAGTACATCAATCCTTCAAAAATTTTAGTTTGTAAAATAAAAACTATATTTCAATACATTTATCTCATGTTTTTAGAAGAATAAATGACATTGCCATAGTAAATGAATGTCCATGTTTTATGTTTCCCAGAATTCTTCAGCATACTTACTCTTAGAATATGTCCTTTTACTGGAATTGTTAATTCAGCAGGTTAATGACTTCTATATTAGGAAAATATAAACTAATTCTGATAAAGAAATTGGTAGCAAAAAACCCCAGAAAGGATTGGTTTAAATAACATCTTTGACCTTTTTATATGTTTTGATTATTTCTTTCCATTTTGTACTAATATTTTTACTTTGCTGTAATTTCATTTAAAATGAAGATTAAGTTATTTACAATCATAGTGTAGCTGTCAAATAATGATTCTACTTATTTTGAGTGAGCTTTGAATAAGCCAAGGTTTATATCACAACATTTACATAAAAAAGCTATTCTCATCAAACAAGTTTTCTCAACATTGCTCAGTTTTTCCAAAGCATCTAAAGAAGTAATGAAGTAGAAGCAAGGCAGTAACTGGAATTCTACGTTTGTGGAATAATATGTATAAGGACATTGAATTGTGAAAGAGCCGATTATATTCATGGATTAAATGCCATGCAAGTTGGATAATGGAAACGATGAATGTGGAGAAGAACAGGAACAAGTGTAAAGGACTGTGTGATAAAATAGTGAATGAAGTAAGGCAGTGGAGATGTAAAGATGAAATAGACACAAGGTGTAGTTAAGAGGAGGAAGAGACATGACTGATGTGTTGGCATTTGTATTCTTCGTTTTGTACAGTTGTGACATGTCCAAGTATCAATTCTTTTACCTTGGAACATGGAAGATGGAGAATTGTGAATGGATCACATTATGAATACAAAACCAAGGTAGTTTTTAGTTGTGACCCTGGTTATCATGGACTAGGTCCTGCTTCTATTGAATGCCTTCCTAATGGAACCTGGAGTTGGAGAAATGAAAGACCATATTGCCAAAGTAAGTATATATTCTGCTAATTTCAGAACCTGTGTTTAGTGATTAAATTGCTTGGATCACTTTACTTTCCAAACATATTAGAGCAATAATAAGATAAGTTTTTGTTATTGTTGTTGTTATTGAAACAGGATCTCACTATGTCCTGAATGACCTTAAACTCCTGGGTTCAAGTGATTTTTCTGTCTAAGTCTTTTCTAGTAGCTAAGACTAGGATAGGCATGCCACCACCATGCCCGGGGAGATGATATTATTAATATTCTTTATTCTCATTACACTTTTAAGTTTCTCGATGACATTTTTTTAAGCTTCCAAAATGCTTGTCTAGTTTCTTTGTGCTAAGTTCTCTATTGTGTTGAGGGATTTAAGTGATGTATAAGATCAGATTACAGCCCACAAGTTAGAATTGGGGAAAGACAAGGACTCTAAGAATTGCAATTCATTGGAAAAAATGAAAAAAATTGTTCTGGTCCTCCATCTGTTCACCTTTTAATTTAAAATAATATAAATACTAATATTATTATCAATATTAATTTATTAATAAATAATAATTGCCTCAAGTGATTACTTTAGGGATTAGCTCAAAATCATTCATACATTTTAAACTTTATTTGCAATTATTTAAAATTTGCACATTTTTATATTTGTATATCTAAATAGTTATCTAAAGCTGTAAAAATGAAAGCCATGGCTAAAGCCAGAAGGAAGCACTATGGGATGATGGTAAAATTATTGGACTCTGATGTTAGGCTGTTAGGATTATTTCTTGATTTTTCGATTCATAGGTTATGATACTTTATTGAAGATATTTAAATTTTCTGTACCTATATCCTAGTGAATTTAATTCAGATAATCATTGCACTTACCTCAGAGTTGTTTTAAGAATTTTATATGTGAAAAAGCTAATAAAAGCCGGGCATGGAGGCGCACGCTTGTCATCCCAGTACTTGGGAGGCTGAGACCGGAGGATACAGGTTCACGGCTAGCCTCCGTTACTTAGTGAGGTCCTCCGCAACTTGGTGAGACCCTGTTTCAAAATAAAGAATAAAAAATAGGACTGGGAGTGTAGCTCAGAGGTAGAATGCTCCTGGATTCAATTCCCAAGGCCACAAAAAAAGAAAAGCTAATAATAGTACATGCTATATAATAAGCACTCGATAAACTTTATCTATTAATGATTTTACTTATAGACTGACATTTACATTTAATTTGTAGTCTTTAAATATAAAGGAGTCATAACAGATGAGTTCTGAATGACCTAGTCAGTTAACTAATCTGTCTTCAATATTTTAAAACCTATAACATGTGAAGTATAATTATATCTAGGGGATTATGTGAAAATCAAGCATTTTTTTTTCATGTAAAGTTCTTTATACAGTCCTTTACAAAAATAGTTGTAATTACTATGTTTGCATTGGTTTATATATGAAGAAACTTCGGTTTAGGCAAGTCAGAGGCCTAATCCAATGTCCGTTGATAAGTAAGAAATTTTAGACTAATGAATTGTCCACTTTACTCTTGTGGTTGTTCTTTTTCTACAACCATGTCTACTGAGCAAAAAATTTAAAGAAAGTAGCTTCAGTTCATGTAATTGTAACTTAGAAGGTTTTATGTGAACTTAAAGTGGATACATTTTAACCTAATTTAAACATCACAAAATGGATACACGTATTGAAACATCACATTACCCCACAAATATGCACAATTTTTATGTTGTCATGTAACAGCTAAAATTAATGCAATTAAAAATTTTATAGGGGATAAATTTAAAATTATGTCATCACTTTTCTTGATATTTTCATTCAAACGTGCAAATGGTAGTTTCAATTGCAAATACATCAAATCATAGGGAAATCAAAATGTTTAAAGTATGTAAGTACATAGAGACTGTGTCTTTAAGGGTTTTTATTATTTCTTAGTTATTTCCTGTGGAGAACTACCTACACCTCCAAATGGAAATAAGATTGGAACTCAAACTTCATATGGCTCCACAGCTATCTTTACCTGTGATGTGGGATTCATGCTTGTGGGTTCTGCTGTACGAGAATGCCTTTCTTCGGGCCTTTGGAGTGGATCTGAAACCAGATGCCTAGGTACAGATTTTTAATTCATATTACCTCCCCACGTCCCATAAATACACATACACATGCACTGGAAAGAAGGCAGATTTTTTTTCTCCTAAGGTGAGATGATAACTTCAATTTTTTCAATATGAATTCTAAAAACTAGCAAATATTTAACTTTCAAAATGGCTCACAGCAGAAAAAGCTATTAAGTAGCTAACTCTTAATCAACTAGTATTTTTAATGAGAATCTCATATCATTAAGGGGAGACACATTTTCTTCCAGGCATGGTGAAAATAAAAAGGTAATAACTAATTGCTGAAAATTATGTCTGCATACTCAGCCAGGTTAATTGCTGTAGCAGTTGATTCATTCTAAACCATAGTCAATTCTCCTTCCACCTATTTACTAAAGGTAATGACTGAAGAAGAAAATCAATGTCTACATTTAAATATCTTTCTCGCCATTTACTTTATAAAACTTCAATGTGTAAAACTATAATTTAGAATCTGATTTTAGGCCAATAAGACTTTTCCCCTTAATGTTTTCTGGATGCATCATATAAACTTCTTCAGTAAAATAAACTGAACCTGGTTCTTTCATTTTATCCATACTCTTTATTACGTTGATATTATAATTTATCCTTCAACTCTTTTTTTAAGACCAGTAATTTCTTCAATATGAAGAGAATAATATTATTTATGCCTGTGCTTTCTTTAATTTCAAGATGTGATAGCAAATAGTGAATGAGGAAATAATAAAATTTGTTCTAATAATTATTTACTTTTCTGTTGGGATATTTTTATTTACTAATTTAAAATTGGCAAATTATTATAAATATGGTACTACAGAATTTGTACTTTTTTCTCTAAGAAGTTCTGTATAAAAATATGACACAGAACTGAAAAATCTATACTTAAGCAATGTAAGTCGTATATTGTTTTGCTAATAAATTTGAAAATATTGATGGTAATACAATCACTATTTGAGCCATAAAAGGATATAGCTAGAAGTTTGAGTTAAAATATTTTTTTTTCCAACTCAGGTACATTTGTCAATAGGTATATTTGGAAGCCTAATAACAATCGCTTCTTTATAAGAAGAGACTTATTTGAATATACTATAAAACTATTACATGAAAATAAAATAATAAATCTATCAAATAATTGTCTATTGATATGTAATTAATCAATTGCAATATTTTTAATAATTTCTAAGTGATTTTGGTTATGTTGATTTCAGTTAAATATTACTTAGTTTACTTATAAATTTGAGAATTTATATGGAATTTAATATAAAATACTATATTTTATAGCTTTATGATTTAATGAACTGTTGTATAATATTAATTGACTGTTGTATGTATTGTGTACTTTTATTTATCTATATAGAATTTTTTTGTTTTCTTGTTTGTTTGTTTGCTTGTTTGTTTTTTGCAGTACTGGGGATTGAACCCAGGGGCATTCTATCTCTGAGCTACACCCCTAGCTCTATTTTACTTTTTATTTTGAAACAGGATCTCAGTAAGGTCCTAAGTAACTAAGACTAGCCACAAAACTGTGACCCTCCTGTCTCAGCCTCCCAAGTACTAGAATTACCATCATGCACCACCATGCCTGTCTGCTTATACAGAATCTTGATGATTATGTTCTCTGGAAATGCAGGGCATAACAGGAATATTTATGAGCAAATATCTTCTTTCAGTATAAGGAGATAGCATCATGCATTTTAGAGTATATAGTGTTGACATCTAATATAAATTTAAAATGGTGGAAGTGCAGTTATAAACAATCAAATTCTAGAATCTTAGGCTAGGAATTGATCTTAAGGGTTCATGCATTCTCAACTTTCCCTTGAAGCCCCAGACACATCTAGCTTGGAATGGCTGTCAGAACACGATTATGGCCGTTTCTTTAAATAGTAATGCATTTATTCCCATCTCCCCGACATTTTGAGTCTTCCAAGAGGAAGACTCTCAATTGAAAGAGTAATCACCAATGAGGGCTTATATGTCTCCCACTGTGATCCTACAATTAACATTGTGTTGTGTTTGTTTATCACATATCTATACATCTTTCCAGGCCTCTATCAATCCATCAATACATTTTTAAAAATTCATTTGTAAGTAAGTCATGAAAATCATTGTTAAACATTTCAGGATCCATATCATTAGGGTTACTATTTTCTTTTGTTTTACTCTGGCAAAATTTATACACAGTGAAATACATAATCAGAAGTGCATTTTTTTTTTTTTTTTTTTTTTTTTTTTGTGGTACTGGGGATTGAACTCAGGGGCATTCTATCTCCGAGCTATACCCCCAGCCCTATTTTTTATTCTTTATTTTGAAACCGAGTCTCACTTAGTTGTGGAGTGCCTCACTAGGTAGCTGAGGCTGGCCACGAACCCGGATCCTCCGGTCTCAGCCTCCCAAATGCTGGGATTACAAGCGTGCGCCACCACATCCGGCTAGAAGTGCATTTTAGATGAGTTTTGATGAATGTGTACTCCTATGTAACTAAACCACCATAGTTTACCATTCCAGAAAAATTGTCCTTATTACTATCCACAATCTGCACCTCCCTCTCCTTCAACCTGAGATAATAACTGTTCTGATTTCTTTTTTTTGTCCTAGAAATTTAATGGAATCCTCAATTATATAGCATTTTTAAAGACATCTTCCATTCTCTTTTGTCCATTTTACATTTATAAATTCTTTCTTTTTTATTGCCAAATCGGATTCCATTGTGTTAATATGCCATACCTTGCTGCTCTCCTGTTGGTAGATACCTGGACACTGTCTAGTTAGGGGCTAGTGTGAATGTAATTGCTATGCACATTCTTGTCAAAGTCTTTCTGTGAAAATATGCATTTATTTATCATGGGTACTCAGGAATAGAATACCAGGGAGATGTCTGGTTTTCTTAGTATGATATATTAATTTGTTATTTTGATGACTTCTGATGTTTAGCACAGTTTTGTGGACTTATTGGCTATTTGTAAATTTTATATTGAATTGCATTTTTAGTGCGAAATAAAGTTCTATCTAAATTCTGGCAGCAAGATCTTCATCATTATGTGTTCCGTGAGCATTTATCCCAGTCTATGAGTTCTCTATTCACTTTAAAATAATTTTTCATAAATGTGAGTTTTCAAATTTAGTAGATTTTGGTAACATCTAACTTTTTTGTTTCTTTGTTTCTCTTTCTGGTTATTGCTTTCTGTGTTATGTTTAAGGAAAGCTTTGTTCAACCATAAATAAAAAAGACTTGGTCATGCTTTCTTCTAGACGCTTTATAGTTCTAGCTTTTATTTTGTGTGTGTATATATACATATGTAGGAAAAATTTATTGGTAAATATGTTAGTTGGAAGATTTTTAGAAGTCTATCAGATTTGAGATAGTTTTCATATATTTCTAATGTGTTAGTTTTTATCATAAATAGGTAAACTTTATTGAATGTTTTTCTTCATTTATTGAAATAATCATATATAAATTGTTCTTTACTTTGTTAGTATGGTACATTACAGTGGGTGACTTTTTAAAAATAACTTTTTTTTTAGCCGGGCGTGGTGGCACACGCTTGTAATCCCAGCATTTGGGAGGCTGAGACCGGAGGATCCAGGTTCGCGGCCAGCCTCAGCTACCTAGTGAGGCCCTCCGCAACTTAGTGAGACTTGGTTTCAAAATAAAGAATAAAAAAAAAAAAAGTAGGGCTGGGGGTATAGCTCGGAGGTAGAATACCCCTGAGTTCAATCCCCAGTGCCGCAAAAAAATAAAATAAAATAAAATAAAAAATAAATAAATAAAAAAATAACTTTTTTTGTAGATACCTCCCATAATAATTATGCATTGTCATGTAAAAATGTTGCCCAATTGATTTTCTACAATTTTGCTACAGAATCTTTCATTTCTGTTCATAAAAAACACGGGCCTTTTTCATGCATCTTTTTCGAGTTTTTACATAGGTGCTGTGGTCACCTCATGAAATAGTTCAGGGAAATTTTTTTCTCTTTTGTTTTCTAAAAGACTATGTATAAGACTGATATTTTTTCTTGCTTAAATTGAAGTTACCAGTGATATTTTTGTTACATAAGTATTTAAATTTATGATTGTTTTATCTGGTTCCAGTTTTTGTTTAATAATTCAAATACTTTTTTAAATAAAGGAATATTCATATTTTCAATCTTGTCTATGTGGTTTTGGCAAGTCATCATTTTTAAGGAATTAGTCCTTTTTTGCTGAACTGTTAAAATGTATTGACATAAAGCTACTGTTATATTCCCTTATCTTTTTTAATTTCTGTAGTCTTTGTAGTGATATCATTTTATTCATTTCAACTACTGGTAATTTTGTCCTTTCTTTTTTGTGTAGGTAAGGTTTGTTTATACATATTCTGAACTACACCTTTAGCACTATATTTTTAAACAGAGTCTCACTAAATTGTGAAGGGCCTTGCTAAGTTTCTGAGACTGGCAGTGAAGCTGTGTCCCTCCTGTCTCAGCCACCCAAGGACTGGGATTAATGTACTATATTTATCTGTTTTTTATTCCTTTGATTTCTGTAAGTGTCTTGCCTGTTTTCTTCTTTCTACTTATTGTGGCTTTATTTTATCTTCTTTATTTTCCTCTTTTCTTTCCTCTCAATGTAGAGTTTTAGGTTATATACTTTTGATTATATACTTTTGCTTTTTCTAATAAAAAACACTTAGGCTTATAATTTTTCTTGCTAAGCATTACTTTATCTGTATTTCCTAAATCTCAGTATATTGTAATCTTTATAGATTAAAACATTTTATAATCTTTCTAGACCCATATCAATAGAAGTACATTTTTTTAAACTTCCAAATACTTGGTGTTTTGCTAAATATCTTATAGTTTACCTTTATGTTTTTCAATTAAGTTTCAATTATTTGTCACATACTTCTAAGTAAACACTAAAAGCTTAATAAAGCTATATGTGCATATAAAATATACAAAGAACAATATAAAAAAGTAAAGCTTTTTTATCCATTTCAGCGGGTCACTGTGGAGTTCCAGAACTCATTGTGAATGGTCAAGTCATTGGGGAAAATTATGGATACAGAGACACAGTTGTATATCAGTGTAACCCTGGTTTTCGATTGATTGGTTCTTCAGTGAGAATATGTCAACAGGATCACAATTGGTCTGGTCAGCTCCCATCCTGTGTGCGTAAGTAAGCATGGCAAGAGAAATGAAAGACTTCAGGTCTCATGGAATGACCATTTATTTATTCCTAGACAAGAAAAATAATTTTATTTATTTACTGGCTATAGATTATGACAACATAAATATAAACTAAATGTCCATAACCCATTCTTTTATGGTTATGTAAGTTTAATGTGGGTTGTGTGCAGGAGCATAAAAATCTATCTACTAGAAAAGTAGAAGAATCTCTCTTATCATTTATATTTTTATAAGTAAAAAATGAATTCAACTACTCAGTATTTAATATATAATATTCTTACATGAATATTTTTTGTGGAAGGCAGGAACATTTTCAGAAAATTTTTAATTATAATGATTTAACTATCTTGACACCACTGTTCAGCAGTATCGAAATTCTTATGATATACTACAAAGTTTTTCATAGTGGAAAATAAATTTTTATAAAATTTTATGATAATTAGGACGTTATATCTTAATGAAGTGTAATCTGTGGTAAAAATATCATCAGATTTAACATGAAGAACCATTTCATTTCTATTGCTAATTTTGTGAGCAAACGTAAGGCATTTACTCTAGGGAATAGTTAAAGGTATTTGCCATTATTGCCTCTTTTTAGCTTCAAAGTCTATCATGTTTCTAAATGTATCACATTTATATATACATAGTTAATGTGACTATAATATATTTGTCATATCTGGAGTTTGGGGGATGCAAACATCTTCATGGATGGTGCTAAAAGAGTTTCCTTCCCATAATTTCTCTACATTGTCACTAACCATGAACTAGGTGAACCTCAAATTACCAGGTTTTATAGTAATCTGAAGGTAAATTTCTCTATTTGGTAAGAACTGTGTTCACTTATTAACCAATAACATGAATCACAGTGAAGGGTTATCAATCCACAAAAGGCCCTTTACAGTACACAGCTCCCTCCCTCCCTCCCTCTCTCCCTTCCTCCCTCTCCTCCTCCTCCTCCTCCTCCTCCTCCTCCTCTTCTTCTTCTTCTTTTTCTTCTTCTTCTTCTTCATTTTCTCCTCCTCCTCCTTCCCTTCTTTTCTTTTCTTCTTTCTTTCTTTTCCCTTCTTTCTTGAGCTGGGGATCAAATCATGGCTTCCTGTATGCTGGGCAATACCTCCAACCCTGGACAGAGCTCTTTCACACCAACATCTCATTTGACCCAGACAAGGAAAAACTCTAAGCCAGGCTACCTGTTGTGAATCCCAGTAAGGAGTAGACATTTGCTTTGCTTTTGATTTTACAAATATGAACCTTTTCACCACCTTTCTGTGTTTGGACGATTTCCTATACGATGCATTCTGTTTCTCACCTGCCGTCCCTGCCAAAAAAGAAGCAAGCAAAGCAAAAACAAAACAAAAACAAAAAAACCCTCAGAACCCTTTGCAGCCAGGTTGCTGGAGATAACCTGGACACAGCCAGTCATATCTACTTGTTTAGATGTTCTAGAAATGAGCATATTGGAAAAGAAAGCTCCCTTGAAATGCATTTTTCTATTGTGTAGAAAAAGCAAGCCTCCTGACTCTGGTCTTGTGTATGCTTTATAATTACTATTCTACAAAAATTAAATATAACTGAATGATGATAACTCCATTACATTTGCTTACTCCACTGAATCCTGAAAATTATATAATGTTACAGATTATAATTTATCCAGTTTGGGATAAAACAAATCATATGTTTCTTTTTCTCTCAATAATTTATTTCCCTAGTTTCTGACATTTCTAATAAAATTCTTATTTAATAAATGATAATAAGTACTATCAATATGTTATAATTATAGTATCACAGGGTATAGAGATTTTGGAAGCTTCAGAGAAATAATATGTCATACATTTAATGTGGGTTTATTGGAAATATTTTATTTAACCTACAACTAATTTAACTCACATTTATTCATTGTTATTTTTATCCAATTAATAGAAATTTATTGTCATCCTTATTTTGTGGAAAATACTTTTGGGTATAGTTAGCTAGCATATAGTTAAGCAATTAAAATAACTTTTCTAAGATACATACTCACATACACATAAAGACACTACCAATTTCCTGATGATTTAAAGACAGCAATATTCTGCTTGGATCTATTCCATATTTTCTTTTTTTTACTTTTCATTTATATTAAAGTATGGCCAACTAATATTGCTGTTTTTCTTGTTGAATAATTGAGACTATAAAAGAGAATTGGCCCTTGGGGTAAAACTGGCTTCTTTATTGATAATTTTAAGCAAGAATAAGATGCAGTTAAATTTCCAAATGAGTAGGTTGACATTAACGATACAGCTGGAAAATAATTGCTCTCGGGTCATTTCATAAGTACTAAAAGTAACCATGGTCTTTCACCATGCCCAATTATGAAGCATTGTGACTGGAGTTACTCTGATTAATAGTGTGAGATGATGTAATAAAACAGTTCATAGAAATACAGAGCGTTTGGGGAAAGCCAGCACTACATAAAATTGATAGTAGGACCATAACATTAAAAGAATCTAAATAATTCATCTAGCCAAGAACATTATTTCCAAGTAAAAATGTGTTAAATTGTCAACTGTCATGGGAAAGAAAATAAACCAGTAAGATGGATCGATTTGGGGAATGTTAATATTGGTACCTCAAAATATTAATGAGAATTCTAATACAATATCATATATCATTTTTTCTTGTCCATATTGTGTAGTCACATTAATTTACTGTTCAAGCACTCTTGCTTACGAATCTATTATGTATAAAAATGGATTGCATAAACAATACTAAAAGTATTATTTCAAAATGAAGTACCAAAAATTCCTTCAAGTACCTTCAGTCCTTATACTTAGCTAGAAAAGGAAAACTGGTTTAGTTTTGTTCCTTGCTGCTGTTAACTAGTGACAAAAACTTTAATCATTCCTTAGATCTTTTCAATTCTTAATATTCTTCTCTAAAAAAAGTAGAAAGAATAAAAAAATTAACACAAAACTTTAAGCATCTATGTACCATTTAAATAAAACTACCACAATTTTCAATAACTCTATAATTGCTAATATTATACTTCTAGTATGCTAAGATTATATTTATATTTGCTAATATATTATTTCTATTATTTCATTCTCCTGTTTTTTGCATTAGTAAGAAGTACTTTAAATATATGTATATATATCCACATATAAAGTGGACTTTCTGCTTTGTTTGAAGTAATTAATTATAATTATCATGTGATAATTGAAAACTAAACATTCTTCTGTTTTGTCCCCCTTCCCCAATGGTATTAGCTGTTAGCTGTGGTCACCCTGGTAGTCCAATTTATGGAAGAACAAGTGGAAATGGATTCAACTTTAATGATGTAGTGACATTCTCTTGCAATCTTGGGTATCTTATGCAAGGGCCAACAAAGGCACAATGCCAGGCCAACAGACAGTGGAGCCATCCTCCACCTGTGTGCAAAGGTAAATGTCTAACTATATTCCAGACTGGAGTATGATGATAATGTGCCCATGTAAAGGAGATAAATCTGAAACATCAAGGGCAGAATAGTAGAAAGTTTTTTGGTTTTTTTTTTTTTTTTTTGCGGTACTAGGAATGGAACCCAGGGGCATTCTACCTCCAAGCTACACCCCCAGCCCTATTTTTTATTCTTTATTTTGAAACAAGGTCTCACTAAGTTGTGGAGGGCCTCACTAGGTAGCTGAAGCTAGCCACAAACCTAGATCCTCCGGTCTCAGCCTCCCAAATGCTGGGATTACAAGTGTGTGCCACCACGCCCGGCCTAGTAGAAAGTTTTTAAATAATAAAACAAAAAGCTTTTACTATTGATACTATCTTAGTCTTTCATTTTTGAAAAATTCTTAACTTTTATATTTTAAAAGTTAAACCTGAAGGCTTCACTGCTGCTTAACTTTAATATCTCGTACCTACTCATGACTGAATATAAAAAGTTCCTAAGATCATTTTAACTTGCAGTTTGCTTCATAATTAATGTAACTTAACTTTGGTATTTGTTTCCTTCTTGTGTCTGGAAAAACTTTCTTTGGTGCCTGGATTACCATGATACTTGCATAGAAGCTTTATTTGTTGTTTTCTATATAAAAACAGATTAAGGAGAATTCTTTGGTGAGTTCTGATTTTGCAAGGAAATGTGATTGACTTCATATTGTCTGATAAAATACAACCTAATAATCATTTTTCTTCATTTTCTTTATAGACTCAACAGCAGATTCACTGTATCATTATTTAAATCTAGCCTCAGCATAATTTTTATGGAATTGCTATTATTCAAATAAATTTGCCCAAATTGTACTTTTTGAAATGTTTTCAACCACACACATTTTTCAGTTCATTATCCAGATAGTTCACATTAACTTTATTTCTGGAATCTTTGATTTGTTTGGTTAAATTTACCTCTGAGACTAAGTTTCTAAATTTTTAATAGACATTAAGATAGGTAATCTATAGTATTTTTTTTTTTTCAATTTCTCACTTGTTTAGTGGTCAACTGTTCTGATCCTGGAATTCCAGCCAATTCCAAAAGAGAAAGCAAAATAGAACATGGAAATTTCACCTATGGCACTGTAGTGTTCTATGACTGCAATCCTGGATATTTTTTATTTGGATCTTCAGTTTTGATATGTCAACCAAATGGACAATGGGACAAACCTTTGCCAGAATGTATCAGTAAGTAGATAATGCGAACTGTCCCTTGAGAAAATGCCATGGAAGCAAGATGGATCCTTTTGTCTTTATAAAATAGAGTGGAGCTATATATGACAGGAAAATATATATTTTCTATTGTTTTGCGACTATACTTCCACTATTCTGTCAATTCATTGCCAAAATATTATCTTTATTAATATTAAGGTGATAGATATTTCTCTATTGTTCTTTAGTTTTGAGCTTTGATAGAGCAGATAAAATATGAAAAATGTCTTTCATACTCTATGATATTACTATGCCTTAAATGACAAGTACAGTTTTATTCTGTATTAGTATTCAAATTTTAAGGCAAAATTAACCTTACTATAAGCAGCCACTAGGGTTTAAAAATACTTAGAGATTTGAACAAAAGTGTTACTTAAAATGTATTGGTCTTTAATACTTATCATGTATAAACACATATTTACTGCAATAACTTAATAGTACATCTTTCAAGTCAGTGAATATTAAATTATTATGTTTATTATATATCATGAGTAAAATATGAATACATCACATTATATCAGAAATGCATATAATTCACATCCATAGTGAGAAAAAAATTCACAAAAGTAAATTGAAAATTTGTGAACAGAAATGAATATTAATTCCAGAACAACTGGTAGATCTCAAATTAAAAGAATTAATAATACTTGGATATGATAGGGAAGAGAAGAAACATAGAATAAAGGACTAATATGCCAAGAATTCATTATACAAGTATTTTTGTTTATATTAAATTGCTAAGTTAAAAGATTATTTTACGATCGTATTTTATCTAGAGTCATTTTCTTGATATTCATGAAATGAACTATAAAATTTTATGACATCACTCATACTAATAAAACAAATTTTTGCAATCTACAAAATTTCAGATTCTATGTAAATATTGTAGCACATTGGCCTGCTAATTAAAATTTATTTACCTTCTTTTAGTAGGCAGGTCTCTTTGTTTGAATAATTCACTTACTTGATCTTCTGTAGGTACATCATCACATCTTTTTTGTAGGACATGTTAGCCTCTTAGCTCTTTTATACTTTTTGCTTTTTAATTTCCTATACCAGTTCCTGGTAGTATGCTAAATTCTGAAAGATTTTATTAAGTTTATGTCTCCTTAAGGGTGACTTGATACTCTAGAAAAATAGTTTTTTCCTGAGTCTAATTACTATAGACACACTGATTCTGCTATGCCTAGAAGAAATTTTAGATGACACCTCACTAAGTATTTCCTTTGTACACCGTATACCTAGAATGGAATGCTTCTAGACTCTAAGCAGACTGAATCACAGATCCATCTTCCCTTCATCTGCTTTATTCTCAAAATTCTTCCATTTTAATTTCAGTGTGGCCTCATGTTGAATTCTATATGGTTTACTATATCATTATTTAGCAATCTACTTTACTCCTCTCCCTAAGTTTTACATGTTTTTCCACATGTGTATGAACTCAGTCCCATGCACATATGCACACAAAACACACTCACCACCCCCACACCCACAGTTGTCATGCCACTCAAACATTTATATGCTTAGCTTATTTTATAAGTACCTACTAAACTCACCCTCAGAGCTAACACCATGGCTCCTATAACTACAAACTCCACTTAATATTTAAAAACTCATATAGACATTTTTTCTCTGCAGATTTCATATGTTTGAGTAGCAAATTTACTTCTGATTACTTTTTGAACAAGTTGGTTCAGGTTGTTCGATAGGAGATATAAAAAAATTTTATATTGAATAATTATGTATTGTAGTGATTGACTGTGGACACCCTGGCGTTCCTCCTAATGCAGTCCTGTCTGGCGAGAAGTATACTTTTGGGTCTACTGTTCACTATTCCTGCACAGGAAAGCGTTCCCTTCTAGGCCAGTCATCAAGGACTTGCCAATTAAATGGCCATTGGAGTGGATCGCAGCCTCATTGTTCAGGTACCACTTAGAAAATTAGGCAATGTGTGTTGGATATTGCATTATTATCTTTATATAGATAAAATGATCTAAAGATATATGTCTTTTTAAAAATTTCATGAGAAAAGTTGAAACATTGCTTACAAATGTATTGGAATAGTTCAAAGGTAATGTAGAATTAGAGGCAAATGAACGTTGGTCTCTCAAAAGATAAATTACAGGTGTGTGATTTGAATTGTATTGTGTCTAATGTAAAGAATTATGAGATTTTAAGATGCTACACTGTGTAAAGCGCTTTTGTTCATAGAGATGGTGAAACTGCTCAAACTAAAGTCATGATTCCATTTTAGTAGATATCAAACATAATTTTCCCCAGGAGGCAATGTTTTATCAGTGATTTCCTGTCAGAGTTCTATTTAACTTTCTAAGCAATTTATTACTTAATGGCATAATTTAAAAATGAAGTCCTAAAGGTTTTGAACTGAACTAACCTAACAAGCCTTATGAGAGATATTTATCTATCCTAACTTTCTATATTATTACTAGACAGTATATGACTCTTGAGTTCTTACAACCCCAGTAATTATCTTTGAATAAATGAATACTAAAGTCATTTTAATTAATAGTCTGTTCACATAGTAATTGATAAATGTTTTTAAAGATCCTTCACCTACTACTTTTCTTCAAAAATACTTAAATGTTAGATCTATGATGACTCCTTAGTTAATACTATTTGTTTTTACACATCAATAGATATTGTTGATGATTATTTTTCTGCATATTCTTTTTACTTTTATATTGTCCATTATATTTATATAACTTTGCTTCTGGGGAGATCATGCTGATAGCTTATTAATAATTTGCTTTACACTGCTTTCCCTTTAGAGGTGAAAGTTGTGAAGTGATTACTTAATCTCCAAATCTTCTTATAACAATCTCTCTGAAATGATTGTTTGGGATTTCAAATTTCATCTACACATTTTAAAAACCATATTATTTTTAAATGTGGCTATAAAACTGAATTTTATGAGACTTAAAATCTTTGAGTAACTCATTGTAACATTAACTCTCAGATAATAGGATATATGAATGTATACACCTCACACATGCACACACACTGGTTTATTATGAACCTGATACTGAATTTGTGCAAAAAAACAAATGTATGCATAGATATTTAAAAGTGAAATGCTGATCATAAAATTTTGTGTGTTTTTTAATATTACATGACATGAAATTTAGGAAGAATGATTAGAAGAAAGAATTTTAAAATACAGAGCATGTCAAAATGGCATCTAGACCTAGAAAGTATTTTCAATGTTCATATATTAACCCCCCATGTGAATTACTAATATGACAACTTTGATTAGAATGATTTAAGAAGTTATAAAGGAGTATACTGAGTATACTGGATGAACTATTTTTTTAATGTGCTTTTATTGGTACCTTATAGTATCACATCAAAATGTCAGATGGAAACTTCTTCAACAAGAACCCCAAAGCTCAGGAAATTAAAACAAGAATTAATAAGTGGGTGGCATTAAACTGAATAAACTCTTAAGAGTAAAATAAAAGAAATGAACACCTAGTTATGAGCAAAATCCACACTAGAAAGTTAAACCACAGTTTCTTACTTTTGGTTGATTATATAAGTAATTTTTATGTTTTCATGTATACGAAAAATGCAGTTCATTCATCTTTGGTAGAGAAAATTAGGGACAGATTTTAGCCCATAGCAGTAACTGTATTGTGATATTTATGTGCCCTAGCACATCATAATTCTACCATAACAGCAAAAAGATTAT
The DNA here is from genome assembly GCA_004027655.1 of Graphiurus murinus. Lineage (NCBI taxonomy): Eukaryota > Metazoa > Chordata > Mammalia > Rodentia > Gliridae > Graphiurus > Graphiurus murinus. The sequence continues at coordinate 36,351 of PVLC010012514.1, forward strand.
CAGTAATTAGAAAGTCCAGAGAAAGAAAAACATAAATTACTAAATGTAGTTTTTAATTTTAGTTTTGTAAGTACATTGTCATTTGTATCTGTAGAACTGTCAGTTATAAATTTTCCATTAGCTTGGTTATAAAGTAGGTCTCTGGAAATACTAATCCAATGTCTGTAACCTATTTAATGTCTCTAAATATCACTGATAAGGAAAATAACACTATACTCTGCAACTATTTTCTTTTTCATATTAGCATTTATTTTTCTTCTTAGGTGGGAAATACAGATTATATGATCTATATGAATATGATTACTCAAGTTATCATATTCAAACACCACAGGCACAAAAACAAATGCCTCTTAGACTTTTGGCCTGAATTGTGAGCTTAATACATGTTGGTTGAAATGAATTAACTGGAGCGCTACTGCATTGCAGGTGATGCCACGGGTACATGTGGGGATCCTGGTACTCCCGGTCACGGTTCTAGACAGGAAAGCGATTTCAGAACGAAAAGTACTGTGCGCTTTGCTTGTGATGCTGGTTATATACTTTATGGCTCAGAGGAAAGAACGTGTTTAGCCAATGGCAGTTGGACTGGAAGGCAGCCAGAATGCAAAGGTAAACTTAAGCAGAAACTGGTTATATTGAGGATGTAGGAATTTCATGCGCATACAAACTCACTAGAGAAATTATGCTTGCTCCCTCTGTGCCTTCAGCTACAAAATAATAACAGTAGCATTTCAGTTATACTAACATCACTTTATATGATAACTATGACAGATCATTATTATACATGTATTTTTTTGTGTGTGTAGTACTGGGGACTGGGCCCTGGGATCTTCTACCTCTGCTGCACTCCCAGCCCCACCCCAATTTTACTATTTATTTTGAAACAGGGTTTCACTAAGTTTCCAAAACTGGCCTCAAGCCTGAGATCCAACTGTCTCAGCCTCCCAAGTACTGGGATTACAGGCGTGTGCCACCGTGTCTGGCTATATATAATTTTATTATTCTCACTAATCACTTATATACAAACTGTTCACAACATAGCAGACATTTATATTAAAAAGTAAAAAAAATATTAAAAAGGATTATTTTTATCCACTTTACCTTATTGACAGTAGGGAAAAACGGGTTATTCTTGCCTGACCATTACTTCATTCTGTTTTACCTTCCAAGATTGTAGAAATGGAAAAGTATAGAAAGATGCCTAAGTATAAATAAAATTTTTATTTGTAGAGTACTATTATTAGTTAATAGAATTCATAATTTCTAGATTGAGTAAAATTGGTGATTATTCTTACTGACTCAGAATTAGCAGAAATAAATCTTTACAAGATTGGCTAGAAAATGAAATGCTGTTAGACAGTTATACCTGTGATTTAAATTGTCATTCTTGTGATCATTTTATTTAAAAGCTAAACTTGCAATGCCATTTATAAATCTTACTTGATATTATAGCAAGCATCAACATATGTTATACTATAGGCTTATGAATAGGACAAAATTCCCAGTAGGATATTCTTGAGTTTCTTGGTTGACTATATTTTAGAAATATTTCAATTATGTTTAAAATTAGTAACCATATTCTAGAAAAAGATAATTCTCTTTTTTAAGTGGATCAATCCTAATAATCTTAAGAAAATTGCAACTCAGTTGATATAAGAAAGATGTTAGAGAACATAGTTGCTCCAAAAAAGAGTAAGGCAGACTAAATGTTCACTCTATTTCTCAAACTTATTTTCTGAAGGCAAAGACATTACCATGATGCTATAGACATCATTATACATGCACCATTATTCATGAGTGATTGCTAAGTCAGTATATTGTTCAGCCGACATACAATATATTTTATATATAAAAACGTTGACTACTATTGGTATGGTTAATAGGTAAACTATCGATGATTACAGGTAGCATATTTATTGCATAAATAGAGGTCATACAAATCACTTAGAAACAGATTTCAGTAGATGAGTGGACAAAAGATATGAACAGAAAATATAGACGCAGAAAAAGCAACCTAAAAATACTTAACAGAATAACTAATTAGAAAATTATAATTAAACATCAAGATATCATTTTCATCTATTTTTAAAATGATAAGAAGTTTTGATGTATCAAAGCTAGAAACTTAAAATATTTGAGATGAGTTTTATTTTCAATTTGGAGAACAATTTGACAAAAAATATATAAACATTCATAGGATATATCTATAATTTGATTTGTTATTCCACTTCTGAATAATTTTTCCCTAAAGAAAATAGTATTAGCCAGGCATGGTGATACACACTTGTATTTCCAGTACTTGGGCAGCTGAGACTGAAGAATCTGGGTTCTTGACCAGCCTCAGCTACTTAGTGAGGCTCTTCCCAAATTTGTGAGACCGTGTTTCAAAATAAAGAATAAAAATAGGATGGGGAATGTAGCTCAGAGGTAGAATGCCCCTAGGTTCAACCCCTAGTACTGAAAAAAAAAAAAAAGAAAAAAAAGAATATTTTTAGTAAAGAATATATACAATAATGAAAATGAAAATTTTTATTTTTAATAATTTATAACCACTAAATATTATATAAGCACTTATATGTTTACATAACTTAATTGTATATAATTGACAAAATATTAGAATAAATTCTATAAAGCAGTGTGGGAAAATATACTTCATATAAATATTAGTTAAAATGAGATTAAAACTATGTACTCTAGTAGATCTATGCAAAATATATTATTTATGTGAAGAAATTATGAAAGTATACAAAAATAATAATGGAACAGAGTTATTAAACTAGTAATATATTTTTTATTCTATATGTTTTGTGTTGTTGCATTAATCTACAATAAAACATAAAATTTATCACAGAATGTGAAAGCTAAGGCATATGTAAAACACAGAATACTTTGTTTAAATTACTTCTACCAATAAACAGAGAAATTCAAATTTAAAGAATGTATCATTTTTGACAAGCTGACAAGTTCTTAAAAAGTGATGGCTGGATGATGTTATAGAGGATGTGTGAAAATAAAGCTTTACCCATGAATATATTTGCATATTGTTATAGTTCTTTCGGTGACTCTACAATAACATATTTTAAATAATTTAAAATGTTTTTAATTAAAATTAGACCAAAAAAAAAAAAAAAGTGGTTCCACTTTTAAAATCACGTTTCTGATCCTGTTGCGTTTGATAGGACAGCAGGCATGGTATCCAGATGTCTTATTTACCAACCTTCCCTAAAGTTGCCTTCCTTGCTCCCAGACCATTTTTTTTACCTACCTCTAATAGCAAGTCTGAATGTGTGTGTGTGTGTTTGTGTTTGTGTGTGTGTGTGTGTGTGTGTGTGTGTGTGTGTGTGTGTGGTACTGGGATTGAGCTCAGGGGCATTCAGCCTCAGAGCTATACCCTAGTCCTATTTTGTTTTGAAACAGGGTCTCACTGGGTTTCTGAGGCTGGTCTTGAACCTGTGATTTTCCTGTCTTGTGTTCCCAAGCACTGGGATTATAGGCATGTGCTACCATGCCCAACATCAACATATTATGTCTCATTAATCAAAGGTGGAAATTAAATTTTATTATTGTCTTCCTAGTGCCTAGCAGGCCGCCAGTCACGTTTGCTAGCTTATTTACTTCATGGAGAGTCACCAAACTTCTATTAGTTAATCATTCCATATTCTCCTGCCTTGCTTCTTAACAAAAATTCTCTTATTCCTGATTATATCCATTTTATAAGTGATTTGCTCCTTTTCTGTAGAGGCAACATAATTCGTTGTATGAAGTGACTGGAAGAATTGCTTTGACAGATGTGTCAGGCAGCAAAAGCCATTGGAAACACTGAGCTGGAAAATAAATTTGCAATAAATAAGAAAAAATAGACAGAAATTCCACTTTCAGATGTTTATTTTAAAGTTGGATCAATGTAAAGAGTTATTTAAATGTTAGATTATATTGTAACAAAATGATAGAAAAGAAAAACATAACTAAACTAAATATTTATCAATAAGGGATTGGATCGGTAAATTATGAATATACATACATAGAAAACCATCTGGTTTCTTTCTTTTTTTTTTGTGGTTCTGGGGATTGAACCCAGGAATGTTTTACCTCCAAGTTACACCCAGAGCCCTATTTTATTTTTCATTTTGAACCAGGGACTCACTAAGTTGTGGAGGACCTTGCTAAGTTACTGAGCCTGGCCTTGAGCCTGTGATCCTTGTGTCTCAGCTTCCCAAGTACTGGGATTACAGGTGTGTGCCACTGTGCCCAACTTCCAATCCAGTTTCTAAACTTTATAATAGAAGATGCCCTAATTTTAGTGTTAAATAAGAAAAATAGGATAATAGAATAGTATTGTTCAACATTTAATATGGTAACATTTCAGCCTGATGTAGTGACGCATGCCACCGGGTTCACGGCCAGCCTCAGCTACTTAGTGAGGCCCTCTGCAACTTAGTGAGATCCTGTTTCAAAATAAAGAATAAAAATTAGGGCTGGGGATGTCGTTCAGAGGTAGAGTGCCCCTGGGTTCAATCCTCAGTATCGCAAAAATAAATAAATAAATAAATAAATAAATAAATAAATAAATAAATAAATAAATAAATAAATAAAATGGTAATATTTCAATATTGTATACTGTGTCCCTAGCACAAGGCTTGAACTGAATATTGAAACAAATATTCTACAATTAATATACATATATACATATATGCATATATACATATTTTAGCAGGTGTTAACTCTTAGTGGTTGACTTATAAGTGATCTTTACTTTCTTCATTATACTTTCATTTATTTTTGGACATATTAGAAATGGCTGCATAGTATTTTGATAAAAAATGATAAAGTGACTTTAAAACAAGAATTGTCTCCAACAACAAAAGAATGGTAAACATATAAAATATGGTTTATGTTAGGAATTGGACACAACAAATACTCAATTGGAAAACATGTATTATGTTTAATCATATTATTTACTTGAATATGATTCGAATGCTTGAATATGACCCAGCACTTTTATTGTATACTATCAGAATCATCCCTAGGAGTTTATACCAGATGAGCAATCTTTCATTAACTAAGTGTGTGACATTGGACAAATTCCTTAATCCTTCTGCATCTCAGTTCTCTACCGAGTAACAATATCAATATTAATACTAATTTATATTATTGTGAGAATTAAACAATGCTGGAAACGTACTGGCAGTCATATAGTAAGTTTTCAATGAATATCATTTATCGTTTTTGTTCGATTAGGTCATCTGACTGCTGGGAAAATACTTTTTTTTTTTTTAAGCCCGGGGACATTCTACATCCAAACTACACCCCCAGTCCTATTTTATCTTTTGTTTTGAAGCAGGGTCTCACTAGTTTTCCCAGAGTCTCACTACTTTGCTAAGGCAGGCCTCAAACCTGCCATCTTCCTGTCTCAGCCTCCCAGGTGCTGGGATTGCAGGTAATGTGCCACCATGCCTGGCAGAAAATGATTCTTGTACGAAGAGATGGCTTTGTCAGGCAGTGCTGAATATAAATACAGCTTTGTTTACGGGTAGCAATAAAATTCTCTTCTTTCAAATGTCAATATAACAGAGGAAAAGTAGTTGCTGCCTCTCTTCTTTGTGTCCACCAAGCATTCTGCCTTTCTTCATCAGAGATGATGAACTTAATTTTTAAATGCTAATTTTCTTTGTGTTTGGTTCCCATAGGAATATTTTGTATAAGAAAAATGTGTGTATTAGTTGTGAGGAAATTAAAGACAAAAAAATGGAACCAGTAGTATAATTTGTTTATAACTTGAAGCCACCATGTTTAAAGACGTTCTTGCTTTTACTATGCAGAAATTTGACTGGGCCTGGGTCTCTATTTCAGAAAGTAAAGCTGGGCAGGGTGGTGTAGGTCATAATCCCAGTATTTGGGAGACTGACACAGAAGGATTGCGGGCTCTAGGCTTGCATGTGGTAACTCAGGAAGACCCTGTTCAAAATAAGAATTAAAAAGGGCTAAGGTTGTAACTAAGTGTTAGAACTTCCCTGGCTTCATTTCTTCATAACGTGGCGCGCGCACACACACACACACACACACACACACACACACACACACACACACATGCAACAGGGGATATAGATGGCAGTTTATGAAATTATAATCATACTCCATAAAGATAGTTGTAAATTCTAGAAAGTACTAGATTACCTTTTAATATTGCAACAAATTTTAGTACTAAATGTGCTATAGGATTGCTTTTAAGATTCTTGTAAAATTTACTTATACTATTGTAAGCAAGTAATTAGACATTCCAACATAGGCAATATTCTATATAATTTCAAGAATTTAACATAATAAATCAGCAGGACTTACTTAGCATAGCAGAATGCCTATAATTCCTGTAATACTGAAATTATTATATAATAGTTATTCATTAAAAGGCATTTGTATTTGGTACTCCTTTTTAGGATATATTGAAAACTTAATGACAGCTGGGCATAGTGGTCCACACTTGTAATCCCAGGACTTGGGAGGCTGAGACCAGAGGATCTGGTTTTGAGGCCAGCCTCAGCCACTTAGTGAGGCCCTCCGCAATTTAGTGAGATCCTATTTCAAAATAAAGAAAGAAAAATAGTGCAACAAACAACAAACAAAAAAGAAAACCTAATGACAGCTAATACTAGAATTTAGTTGCTTTATTTTTACTATTTATTTTTTGTTTTCCTTGGTCCAAAAATAGAGACTGAAACTTTTTACTGCAAATCAGTTATAGGTTTATATAAAATATGTATGGATGTTTATAATATTTAGATTGTACATTTCATATTTTCCTCTTAGAAGTATAAATATAATAAATCTCTATTAAATCTTATTGTTACATATCTTCCAATTTTACATGAACTGCTTTTTAAGCTGAGATTTTTATAATCCTCTAAAAGATTTTGTGGTACCTTAAGGAAATACTCTTTGAATAATTAATTTATTTTGTAAAGTTTTTACTGAAGCTACTAATACCAGTCTTAAGAAAAAAAGACTGTGTTATTATGATTTGATTCCCAGTAATTAAGTTAATAAAATCAACATAAATTCATCTTGAATTTCAATTACTTATAAAAAAGATAGTTCATTCCTTATGTAGAGATTTTTATTTCTTCTCTGTATAATTTCAAAGGATAATTTAGGCATTAACTCTTTGTGAAATGATTTCTAATTGCTTTACTTTTTACAATTCCTAAACATTTTGTTTTATAGCTGTACAGTGTGGTAACCCAGGAACAACAGCTAATGGGAAAGTCTTTCGAATCGACGGCACAACATTTTCCAGTTCAGTCATTTACTCCTGCATGGAGGGATATATCCTTTCTGGACCTTCAGTTAGGCAGTGCACAGCCAATGGAACATGGTCTGGAACGTTGCCTAACTGTACAAGTGAGTTTTTTTCTCTCAATATTGAAAAATAATTATTTATGTGAAAATATTTATGAGTACATGTATTTTTTAACCGATAAAGCCATGCAAGGTTTTAAATATTTGTACTGTCTTTCACATTAAAAGACAGTAGTAAAGCCGGGCGTGGTGGCGCACGCTTGTAATCCCAGCATTCGGGAGGCTGAGACCGGAGGATCCGGGTTCGCGGCCAGCTTCAGCTACCTAGTGAGGCATTCCGCAACTTAGTGAGACTCGGTTTCAAAATAAAGAATAAAAAGTAGGGCTGGGGGTGTAGCTCGGAGGTAGAATGCCCCTGAGTTCAATCCCCAGTACC
>PVLC010012515.1:0-44063 GCA_004027655.1 Graphiurus murinus
CATCCTTTGTGGAAAACAAAGGCATGGGTGTGGGTCAAAAACCTTGAAGCACTTGACTTTAAGGAATTTACAAATTTACTTATCCTCTGGGTGGGGCAACAGCTGCTTACAAACTGGCTGAATTTTAACTGCCCAAAGTAGCTATCTAGCTCCTCATGTCTTTAAGCTTATTTTATATAAATCTTTTTGCTTCCCACATCACAGTTTAAAGGCAGGTTCAACCACAGAGCAGATACAAGTAAATCAGGCAAGGAGGGGAAGGCTTCAGAAGATCATATGCCCAAATGCTTGCTATGAATGGACAGTAACTGGTATAATTAAAAATGTAAAAATCAATCTTCACAATGTCCTCAGAAACTAATTAGCTTGAAACAACTTTTATCTACAGGAAAGTCAAACATCCTTTATTGAGCATCTCTACAATATGTCTGACATTTTCTCAGTATTTTAACTATTTTGAAGTGACTGTGCATTTTGCAGATGTGGTAATTAAGGTTAAGAGACATAATACTTAACATTTTAGTCAGAACAATTAGGCAAGAGAAAGGATTACAGAATGCAAATAGGAAAAGAAGAAGTAAAATTATTTGTTTGAGATGACATTATCTTATACTTAGGATACAAAAAAAAAAACCCAGACAAACAAACAAACAAAGAACCTTCAACCAGAAGGCTTCTAGAGATGATAAACTTAGTAAAGTAGCCAGATAAAAAATCAACTTAGAAAAATCAATAGTTTTTCAATATGCCAATAGAGAACTCATTGAAAAATAAATCTAGAAAATAATCCCATTCACAATAGCCTTAAAAACTACTTAGGAGTAAATCTAACCAAGGAGATTAGATCAATGAGATTTATTAAACACTGGTCAAAGTGACACTATTAGTAAAAGAGATCTATACATTCAATACAATACCTATCCAAATACCATTGTAATTTTCACAAAACTAGAAATAATTGTTCTAAAATCCACACTGAATAATAAAAGACAGAAAATAGCCAAAGCAGTTTTGAATAATAAGAACCATGGAAAAAATATCACAATACTTGATTTCAAATTATATTACACAGCTATAGTAACAAAGGCAGTACAATAGTACAAAAACAGACTGATAGACTAATGAATTAGACTAATGGATTATAATGCAATAGAATTACTTTTGTGCAAAAGTCAACTTGAAATGGATCAAAAACCTAGAAATTAGATGAGAAACTCTGCAATTACTAGAGGAAAATATGACCATCAGTTCATCACATAGGCACTGGGAAAAACTTCCTCAGGAAGACCTTTAAAGCTGAGGAAATAAAAACATAAATCAATGAAGGGCATTGCACCAAAATAAAAAGCTTCTTCACAGCAAAGGATACAATTAAGAAAGTGAAGAGAGAGCCTACAGAATTTGAGCAAATATTTGCCAGTATTATCTGCTGATAGAGGGCTAATAGCTAAAATATATGACGAACTCAAAAAACTTAACACAAAAAAAAACTTCAATAAAAGGGTAATTGAACTGAATAGACACATCACAAAAGACAAAATGCAAATGACCAACAAATATATAAGAAAATGCTCAACATCATTAGCAATTATGCTAATTTAAATCAAAACTCTACTGAGATTCCAGCTAAGTCGATTTAGAATAGGAATCATCATTGATATTCTCACCTATGTATATAATGTCAATGGAAGTGATTCATTCATTGGTTCTTTCTCTCCTCCCACCCCAAAGACAAACTCAATATCCTGTATAGGGAAGAGGGGAATAGGGAGGGAGCCTGGGGAAAGCCCACCAAGTGCTGTGGGCATACATGTCACTTTAACACTGATATTACAATATAAGACTATAATGCATCAATAAAAACGTAAAAAAGAGAGAAAAGAATGGCAATCATAAAGTATACAAGAGTAATAAATTCTGAAGTGGATGTGGGAAATAGGAACTCTTATACATTGTTGGTGAGAGTGTAAATTAGTACAACCACTCTGGAGATCAGTGTGGAGATTCCTCAAAAGACTAGGAATGGAATCACCATATGACCCAGCTATAGCACCCTAGGTGTCATTCCAAAATAATTAAGTCAGAATACAGTAATAATACATATATACCCATGTTTATAACTGCACAATTCATGATAGCTGAGTTATAGAAACAACCCAGGTGTCCATCAACTGACAAATGAAAATTATGTGTGTGTATGTGTGTATACACTCCTTAGTTTTATTCAACCATAAAGAAAAAAAATTATGTCATTTGCAGAAAAATGGATGAAACTAGGGAACATTCTGTTAAATGAGTTCAGCAAGACTCAGAGAATCAAGGGCCATGTATTTTCTCTCATAGGTGGAAACTGGAGAGAAAACAGAAAAAGAAAGAGATTTTATGAAAAGAAGAAGAGAGACCAGTAGAGCAGTGGAAGGGGACTGGGAGAGTGAGAAGGAAAGGGGAAAATGGAGGCTTGAGAAAGAAAGAGACCAAATAATGTTATGTTTGCATGTAAACATATCATCACCTATTATACCAGCATGTACAGGGAGGGAGGTGAAGAGGAGGATGTGGAGGGAAACACACCAAGGGATGTTGTGTGCATATATGAATGTAGCACTTTGATTCTCACTGCAATGTATAACTACAAAGTATTGATACAAATTGAAAATGTAAAAAGAAATCATATTAAAATTTGTCCAAATCATACTTCAATTGAATGGTTAAGTAGGAATTCAAAATGAGATCTCAGAGTTCTGATCTTTCTTGACCATGTGCATTTAAAATAAACTTCTTAAACCAAAATAAAACAAAGAGGTGCTGATAGTTTTATCCTTACTAACATTAAAAAATGCAATGCAATAAAATATAGCTGCAAAAGTGAAAATTCAAGAGGAAATATAGTTTAATACATTTTTGGCTTTAAGAGTTTTTATTGCTTTCTTTTTTAATATAAATGTTCAACCTGATTTTCGAGCAAAATCTTCTCAGTTTTCTATTAAAGATCCACTTTCTGAGCATAACTCATTACACAACTCTGTGCCTACTATAATTTATAGATGCCCATGGCTCCAGGATGGGAATGACCTCTTTCAATACTGTATAAATAAGACATAAGGCTGCAATGACTTTCAAATCAGAGGAATGAAATTCTTTCAGGTTTTGTATAGAAAGAGTGACAGATTATAGATTTATTTATTAAAGATAAAATAGTTTGAATAACATAAATGTTACCAACATGCCATCTGTAAAAACTAAATCAGTTCCTAGAGTGAAATTGAATAAAGAAAAGTAGAAGAAGCATATTTGAACATTATGAAGAAATATTTCTCCTGGTTTGTGCTGGAAGAAAGTCGATAAAAGTTCAAACCATAATGTGATACTAAATCTCAATTACTCTTTGTGGTACCATTAAAACTATTACATCATTTCATTTATTTGGGAAAGTATATTGATGGTTCCTTTGTTCTTGGTTTTAATAGTTGCCTAGTGGGATCCCTATAGAAAAGAATGTTTTGCAGGAGATCAGTTATTTCAAGAGTTTTGTTCAAGACATCATTCCTTTCAGCAAACAATACAGAGCACATAACAGGAACATACATTTTAGTGCTTTGGACAGTGAACTGTGTAACCTATGAACAATTTACAGAAGGTCAAATTAGTGTGAACCAAATTAGGAAAAAATAGGTGAAAATTTAAAACAACATATTTGGGCAGTTATTTTCGAATGTGAGGCACAATTCAGTTTAAGCATTAAAAACTAAATATATATGAATTCCTATAACCAGATTGTACATATAAATGAATATGGACTTCTAGGTCACTTCTAATAGTGTGGTTCAAAATATTTATGCCTTGCAATAACTATGAGGATCCCCCACTGGAGAAGGAAATAAAACAACAGGAAGATAGAGCTAGAGAGAAGGTAAATAAATGTTTATATTGCTAAAAATTATCTGCTTTATTACACCTGAATATTTTATATGCATAATGAAAGGAGGGGGAGGGAAAATTAGAGGCTTACCCTGAAGAGCATTGCAAATTCTATAGCAATAGAATGTATAGTGTATGAGTAAAACAAACCATATGTTAATGTATGTAAAATGTGGAAGACAGCAGAAAAATGAAATTGTGGTCTACAACCTTTAGAAATGTGCATACACATGCAACAGTAAATAAAAAATTACAATGTATATCCAGGCCACTGCAATTATTTAAAAACTGTCTTAATCATTCACAAGAAACTATAACTTTTCAGAAAGCCAGAGAAACTAACCATAGATTTCATGCCTTACTCAGATTTTCTTCATTCCATCAATTGGTAAGGAAAAATGTGATTCAGTTAATGGATTCATCTTCTACAAAATAGGTAGTATTGTATTTTAGTTTCTAGATTTCTGACCGGTTGTTTTAAAAAAGAATGCATATAATGAAATGTGAGAAAAAATTAATAATTTAAATTGAAATTTTTAGTCAAAGGGAAACAGAGCCAGGTATGATAGTGCAGGTCTATAATTCCAGCAGTTTGCAGGCTCCAACCGAAAGATGCCAGTATGAAGACCAGTTTCAGAAACTTAGAAAAAGCCTTAGCAACTTGGCGTGACCCTGTTTCAAAATAAAGGACCGGAAGGTAGCTTGAAGATAGACTGTCTCTGGGTTCAATTCCCAGTACAGGAAAGAAGGAAGGAAGGAAGGAAGGAAGGAAGGAAGGAAGGAAGGAAGGAAGGAAGGAAGGAAGGAAGGAAAAAGAACAGAAGAGAAGAGAAAGGAAAAGAAAGGAAATGAAATACAGAACTAAACATTTGGACAATTCTCAGCCTATTCATATTGAATGGAAGGTAAAAGTGCATTCAGGAGAGAAGACCAAGGGGAGGACAAATGTATTATTGATAAAGAGGTTGGCATGGAACTGCCAACTTGACAGAAGCCAGGTGCTGTTTATCAAGACAACAGAGGAATGACCCAGAAGGCATCTCTAGAGTTACTGAGCAACCTCTTCCATCGGGGCCTGGGAGTAGAACAACTTCAGGGTTCAGAATTGTTCCCTGAATTCCAGCACAGTGATCCTTGGCTGTCCCAGTTGTGTCTCTAGAGGGCTTCTGTACAGCATCCACCGAGTTGACTGCACCTTCAGAGGGAACATAGAGTAAAATGGCAGAGTACCATCTAAGCATAAAGCCCAGAGTCCCTGAGCTGTGAAGTGTGCATATCTCCATCTATATCTTGAAGGACAGGAATATTTGAATCCTGGGGACCTAATCATTACTCTGTGTGTCTAGAAAACAACACATGAAGTCAAAGGATTATTTCTGAGACTCAAGATTTAATTTTTTTGCCCGGTTGTATTTTAGACTTCCTTGGGATTTTTTACTCTTGTCCTTTGTCCCATTTCTCCCCTATGGAATGGGAAGGTCTATTTGATGCCTGTTATACCTTTGTCTTCTGAAATAATATGTTATTTTTATAAGTTCACAACTGGAGAGGTTCACCTGATTTAGATATTATCTGATTTAGATAATATTAAGATGTAGGTATAGACATCAGAACTGATACTGGAACAAGAATTTGGCATTATAGGGGTGAAATGAATTTCACTTACAGGCAATAAGAACATGCAATTTGGAGGTCTAGGACAGAATACTATCATTTCAATATTTTTGTTCTTCCAAATTCCATATGTCATTAACCAAATCACAAATACCATGGTATTAAGAGGCAGAGCATGTTAGAATTGATTAGATCCTGGGGAGGGTTCCTCATGAATGTGATTAATGCCCTTATAAAAGATGACTCAGAGAGATATATTGCTTCTTCTGCTTTGTCAGGATTCAATGAGAAGTCATCTGTGAGAAACTGAGAGCTCATCAGATACCAAATCTGCCGACAAGTTGATCTTAGATTTCCCATCCCTTCAGACTTGTGAGGAATATTCTTTTTGTGTGTACAAACTACCTAATTCATGGTATTTTGTTATAGCAGCTTGATCTGATTGAAAGACATCCAAAGCAGAAAACACTTGGACCAGATAAGCTCACTGATGATTGATTCTATCAGAAATTTAAGGAATAAATTATATCAGTTTTCTAAAACTTGTTGCAGATACAATAAGCAAAGAGAATACTTCATAATATTCTGAGTCCATCATTATCCTAATATGTATACCAAAGACATTGCATGATATACAATTACATGCCCATTACTTGTATGAATATAGTTGCAAATTTTTTTTTGTTTTAGTGTGTTTTCTGTTGCTATGACAAAATACTAGAGATTGGATAATTTATTTAAAAAGGAGATTTGTTTATATTACAATTCTGGAAGTCCTAGAACATGGCACTGGTATCTGCTTGGCTTATGGTGAAGTCATATGCATGCAAAAGAACTAACACTACCCAACTTCAAGACTTTTTATAAAACTATAATAGTCAAAACAGTGTGGTACTGGCAAAAAAATCCTATGAATAGATCAAAGCAGCAGAATAGAGAAAAAGAAAAAGATCCACATAAATAGACAAAGACCTTAAGACCTTATACTCTTCTCAAAAACTGACTCAAATTTTTTTATTGATGCATTGTAATCATTCATCTTAAGGAGGTACAAGCTAGTAGAGGCATACATACACACATCACTTATTTAGCCCTTTCCCAATTCCCACCCCTTTCCCTCCTGCCTCCCTCCTCATGTTCAGCTTAGTGATTGACTTTGATACGTTTGTGAATGTACATTGTATGTATTAGGGAGTTTCCCTCTCCTCCCTCCAATCACCTTCAAAATAAAATAAAAATAAAATAACTTTCACAACATAAAAATTAACTAAAAATAGACCAAATGTCTAGATTTTAAACCTAAAATAATCAAAATTCTGAAATGAATTATATGGGAAATTTTTGTGGCCGTGGGTTAAGGCAAAGATTTATTTTGTAGTATATTATTCTATTTATATAAACTTTTGTGAGTTTCTTTGTTGTCTTGTTGTCTCATGTAGTGATCCGTACACATTCAAAGAACTGAATGGGAGAATCTGACTTTCTCTGGGCACATATTGTGTGTGTGTGTGTGTGTGTGTGTGTGTGTGTGTGTGTGTGTGTGTGTTACTGGAGATTAAAGCCAGCAAAATTCTACCTCTGAGCTGCACCCCAGACCTTTTTCATTTTTTATTTTGAAACAGGGTCTTTCTAAATTATTGTGTGCTTGCCTCAAACCTGTGATCCTCTTTTCTCAAGTAATAGGATTCCAAGTGCATGGCACTGTGCCTGTTTTTGTTTTCTGAGCAAAGCATATATCTTTAGTATTTCTTAAAAATTTTGTACTTTAAATTCTTCAAATTTTAATTTATCCAGATTCCATTGCAGTCCCCTTTACTCTAGAAGACTGTTGAACTTTTCCTGGGCTTTCTTTCCAGGCACAGAAGCTAAGACTTTCTCTTCAAGGCAGGAAAGTAGGGCAGTCATGGGCCTCACTCTGCTGGTTTCTTGTACATCAAGCATTACTTTTCTTCACTGCCTGATATTCAGTGTCATGACAGCAAATATTCCACATATTTATTTAAATAATTTTAGCAGTTTTCAAGTAGGAGGATAAATGTAGTCCCCTTTACTCTGTATTGGTCAGCAACAGACATCTTCATTCTTAAATTTTAAAATACTTTAGAAGTTTTTATTTTGTAATATATTGCTAATTATTCATATATGTAAAGTCTTTAGTGGGTCTAGCTCACTAAGTGCCACTCTATTTTCTACCTTTAGAGGTTTGAGTTTATGCTATTCTAATCGAAAGGACACACTAGTCTGAGGATTCTGGGTTGGGGACAGGAATCTTTCTGAAGTAGAGTTTATTTTTCTTCTGCAACAAGATTTCCTAGTACTTGAACATTTACATTTTTAGAAATAATTTCAGAAAAGTTGCAAACATAATTAAAATACATTTCACCCTCCCCAAAATTTTCTACAAATTAACATATTAGCATTTTACCATACTCTCACTTTTTCTCTAGAATGAATATGTGTGTATACATATATATTTATTTATTATATATGATGATCATTGATTTGCTTCTGTACTATTGTCTTTACCACATGGAGAGCAGCAAGCTAAAAATTGAGGTGAAAACAGTGACACAAATGAGTGTCTACTCACATGGATAGTTCCTCACCTTAGGAAATAAATTATGTAACTTACATTTCCAAAGGAAAAAAGGAAACAGCTAAATCTTCTCAAAGTCATACAAATTTTTGTTTTCAATACAACCACATGAGTTTCCAAGGCCAATTTTCATTTTGTGCAGATAAAGAAAGTTCTTAGAAACTTAGTGAGGTTTTTCAAAATTTTACCACCAAGTAGATACATTCCACCGGACTGGAATACAGATCTCCTAATTAAATGTTCAGAGTTATTTGGAGATTCCAAATCACTGTGCCTTGGAAAGACTGTTGTAAAATGTCAGAGCTTGGCACTGCTTGGTCTCAACCATTTTTCCCTTAAAATAGTTTTTATCTTTTTTGCTAATAGGAATAGCAATTGGTACTTAAAGGACTTCTTTTAATCTGTATTTTTACTGAAAACAAAGTGATTTCCTATGACTATGTATGCCCCAATGCTGTCATCCAATCTCAAATATAGAAAAGCTGTGTGTTGGCAGAGGCCCAAGACTGAAACAGAAGGCAGTGCCAAAGGTCATATGGCAGAGTCAAGGTTTTTGGCTTATCTATGAAAAAAACTTAACACATGGGCTTTAAATGAAAAATACCCCATCTTCATGCAAAATAGAGCAACATTAATTACAAGGGGAAAGCCTATTCATATCTTATTTCAGAAGGAGGTAGGTTATTTTTCATCCTGGATGTACTGATTGTTATTCAATAACCTTGCGAGATTTTGCCCCTACCAACATTTATCAACTATGAGAGTTGCTCAGAAAATAAGTTTATAAGGTTAATTGCCAATGCATTATGCAGAATGCAGAAATGGTGATGGTGGTTGAATATTATGCTGGTATGGGAGGAAATATTTCAAAAGACTCAACTGTGATTGCTTGTGACATAATGTCTCCTTAATTAGGAATGGCTCTTCTACATATATGCTACATACACAAGGTTCATGCCAAGATTTGTTTTCTTTTTTAGCTTATAATTGTTTTTCAGTCACAAAATTTCAAGATAAATTTGTTGAGTTGGTGAGGACATGGTAATATTTAATAATTTTAAATTGCTACTTAAGAAGAGAGATTTTCCAGCTGGGTGTGGCGGCACACATCTATAATCCCAGTACTTGGAGGCTGAGACAGAGGATTACAGGTTCAAGGACAGCTTCAGCAATTTAGTGAGACCCTGTGTTAGAATTTTAAAAAATAAATAAGTAAAAAGGGTTAGAGGATGTAGCTTGGAGGTAGAATGCCCCTGGATTCAATCTTTAGTACACAAAAAAAAAAAAAAAAGAGGAAAGAGCTTTTCCATCAATATATGTAGTCTTGACTTTTAAAATAAAATTGTTTCTAGGGTGTGTGTGTGTGTGTGTGTGTGTGTGTGTGTGTGTGTGTTGTATTTAATTATTTGACATGACTGATTATTCAATTCTCTGTCAAAATGTTGGTATATCATTGAATTTACTGGCTATGTTCGCCCCCCCCCCCCCGGTCACGTAAATGGAATATATGCTTTAAATGTTTTCTTGGGATGCATGGTTAAAAGATGAGCATCATTCTACTTACTCAAATGCAGGTACTGAATAACTTTCATACCTTGAGTAAAACAAAATGGAGGAATAGGAAGAATAGAAGACTCAGAAGAAAATATGTGTATACCTACCAGTCTCCTATGTCAATACAATTAACATCCTATGATTATTTTACCCTTCATTAAATTTAACATAGCTCATTATTTAACAATCTCAGTCTTGTAGATTACTGAATCTTCATTGTCATAAGTAATAATCAGCCTTTTCCTATATTTTCAGAAATCGAAGTTTCATGAAAACAGACAAAAGAAGATTTCTTCTTGACATTTTTACAGTCCCAGGGAAATTGGAGAAATTCGTAGGTAGCTGTAACCCACAAAGCCTTGGACAATATGAACCCTGTCTACTTCCTTGACTTCATCTGACATCACTGTCCCCCGGCTCACTATGTTCCTGCCATACCAATCATCTTTCTGCTTCTCAAACATTCAAAGCTCATTTTTACTGTAGGATATTTGTTCTTGTCATTCGCTCCACCTGAATAATCTTCCCTCAAGTTGAATATCTAACTCCCGGTTGTCATTCAGGTCTTGTTCAAATGGTCTCTCCTGCAGGCAGTTTTTTTTTTTTTATCATTTGATCTGCAGGACCCCACTCCTAGCACCAGTCACTCTCTCTCCTTTCACACGTTTTTTGTTCACTTTATAACACAGACAATTATCAGAAAGAACATGGTTCTATTTCTGTTTACATGACTATTGTCTGTCTTTTCCCTCTAAAATGCAAAGAATTTGGCAGTACTCAGAACCACCATAACCCTGTTATTTAGAATGGTAACAGTTTAGAAGTGTTGGTTGAATTGAAGAATGAAAAACGGGGACAATTTTATATATAAAGTGGATATTTACATAATAAATTCATTGATGATACATTAATTTCCCAAATTGGTAGTCACAAATTCAGGTACCTATAGACGCCAAGCAAATAATATAATTGTGTGAAGTAGGCTAGGTATGATGACTAATATATGAGTCATAAATACAGTGACACATGGACAAACATCTTCTTCTTCTAAGTTCAACTCCATTTAACTCTTATTATGATGAGTTTGGACCACAGCATGTCAGACTTTACGTGTAATTCTTTATTTTTATTGTTTGTCATGTAAATCTTTTTCTTTAAGTCTTATTGGCAAAGATAAAATATTTCTATATGCTATATAAATTTTACTGAGCTTCTTTTTTGCAATCTTAACTACAAAATTAATTTTTACTATGGGAGAGTGCCAAAAAATTCTAGAAAATTGGGTAGGTCATGTCACCATATATAAAGTATGTGTTACATGACATTTTCATCTATATTCAGTGATAACAAAAACCTAAACATAACAGTGATTTGAATAAAATAGAAATTAATTGTTGTCCCATAGTGAGAAATACTATGTTGCCTTCCTAGAATCATGTATTGGTATCCTTCAATTTAGTTGATCTTTACTAGTGGATTCTTCCTCATGTTCCTTACAGCTGCTTTAGCTAAAGCCATCAGGTCTGTACTCCAACAAGCAGAGAGAAGAAAGAACTGGGAGAAAAGTAGTAAAGAATGTCTATCACCTCATTAATGTATCACTTTGAATATCGCTATGATGTATAATTATAATGCACTGATAAAAGTGTATAAAAAAATTCTATTACTCAACTTTTAAAGAGATTTTCCTGGAATCTGACAGGTACCATTTCTCCATTGCACTCAATTTATGGATCCAATAAATATTCACTGAGAGAAATTGAGAATAAATATAGAAATCATTTGTCATCTAGCCTTCAGGATGTGGTACATACAAGGCATTGTTCTAGCAGATGGGAAAACAAACACCAGTGAACAAGACCATCGGAATTTCTGTCATGGAATTTACATTCAGGAAGGAAAAAGAATAAAAAGGAGGCAGAATTAAGATGTATAACATGTTATATACAGGTTGATATATGCAGTGACATACCTTAACATAGCTGTGCAATGCAAGACTGAGAGCACAAGGGGTGTATTGTTTGAATCATCCATCTAGGAAGAGTTGAGGCCCTATGTGGGTGGCACATCTACAAAGATATTTTTTTTTGTGGTAGAATCAGTGGTATACAGTTATCAGTTGAAGAGAACAGGTGTTTGAATTTTTGAGATCATGGTTTTCCTTGTAAACATTTTTCATTTTTAAAAAATACCTCAAATGGACTCTTAGAGCCAATGTTTCTTTATTTTTAGTACTTTAATGGTGGTAGGAAAAAAAATCACAACTCTTTAGAGCAACAGGATGACAGAAAGAGTGGATGATCTTCCTAGTCTCATGTTTTACAATGAATACAGTCCCATCTGGCCCCTGCAATTTTCATCTCTACTACAGAAAAATGCCCCATAATGTATTCATGAATACCAGCCTTAGCATGCTAGGGGCCTGTGACCTACAAATTGGCAAAGCGCACAACCATAGGCTGAATAGTCATGTATTTTTAAAACTTGGCAACTTTCAATTGAGAGAAAAAAAAAAAAAAAAAAAAAACCGATGGTGTGAATTAGACCATATGCCTGTTCTCTGAATGTAATTATTACTAGCTAATATTGCCTGAGTCTCAAATATAAACTAATGAAGATCTATGGCCTCATGGCCTCGATATGTGCTGAGACCCTTTCTAAAGGGTCACCAAGGATCTGTATCAGGCAGCAGGAAACAACTTTAACCTTTTCTGTTCAACATGATGCAACTTAGTAAATGTGTGTGTGTGTGTGTGTGTGTGTGTGTGTGTGTGTGTGTGTGTGTGTTGAGAGAGAGAGAGATAGATAGATAGAGAGAGAGAGAGAGAGAGAGAGAGAGAGAGAGAGAGAAACAGACTGGATAGTAGGATGAAAACGTAGTTGTTCAGCTGGTTAATGCCTCTACAGAGTATCAGGCGGTTGTTTGACTAACATTTGTACTCTGTTTTCTGGACCATATGTTTTGATATTGCCTGGGCATTTTACAGAAGACCAGAAGACCAACAATGCTCAGAATATAACTCTTCAGAATGACAAAAAAAAAAAAAGTCTATCAAGGACAGAAAGTTCAAACTCTGGGATAAGATGGTTTTGCATTCTTAGAGAATAGAGAAGTTTATAGAACTGAAAAGACGATCAGAGACATCTGACTCTGCTACATTTGTTTATTTTTCTTGTGATGTTGAAAATCTTAAGTTTCTTATACCTCACTTTCCTTATTTATCATCTGAATATTACACTTTGAAGAATAGAACAAATATAAATTTACATTTGTATAAGGCTGAATGTCTAGTAAGAAAATATAAAACTTTCAATCCACTTTTTCCTGGTTCTTGATTTTGTAACTAATGGGATTTAAAAATATGATTTTCTAGGAAAAGAAGAAAATCCCCTTTCAGATTATGCACTGCTGACTTTGGCCACACTTTCTTTGGTGGGAGCTGGGGGAAGAAGGGACAGACATATGCTAATGCCATTTTGTAGAGCTAGAGCTGTCTGACCTGAGAGGAGAGGAGTAGATTGAAGAGGAAATGTGAAAGGTCATAGAAAAGTGACTTAGCCAAAAAGTAATTTTATCAGCTTGGATTGGTGATGGAAAGGCCATCATTAGAGATATTCCCATGAATTAAGTACAGAACTGTAAAATTTGTCTTAGTCAAATGAAAACAACTACCTGAAATAAATCTTCATTGAAACTCTTTAATGCAAATATACATTAGCTCATATGAAATAGAAACTATTTGGCAGAGATGATGGTTTCTAGCCATCTTAGTCTTCTCAATATCATCAGATGCCTTTTTTTAAATACTCAGGATATGACCATGTTAGAAAAAGAAAACTCTATGCTGCAACTTCTTCCTATCTCAAACTCCTGCCCCTGCAATTTCTCACTTCTTAATTTCTTAACATTCTGACTGCATGACACTATTGAAATATAGTCACTATCTCCATATATACACATATATGCACACACTTTATTTTTATTACACACATTTTCTAATTTTTATTACACACATTTACTATACACTTTTTAAAAAAATTATTACTTTTTAAAAAAATTTTGAATAAGGGTCTCACTAAGTTACAGAAGGTCTCACTAAGTTGCTGAGGCTTGCCATGAACTTGTGATTCTCCTGTTTCAACCTTCCAAGTACTGGGATTATAGGCATGTACTACTACTCTTTTCATATCTTATATTTTTCTTTTTGATGGTACTGGGGATTGAACTCAGAGGCATTCTACTTCCAAGCTACATCCCCAACACTATTTTATTTTATTTTTATTATTTTTTAAATTAGAAACAGGGTCTCACAAAGTTGCTGATGGCCTGGATAAATTTCTGAGGGTGTCTTTGAACCTGCAATCCACCTATTTCTTCAAGTACTGGGATCACAGGCATGTGCCATCACACCTAGCTTATTTTATATCTTTTTATAATCCTTATTCTTCCTATAGGCTCATTAGCATTTACCACTTTAAGTATCCTTCTTTACTTGAAATTCCTTTTGTTCTTTACTTCTATGTCTCTGAATATCCTCATTCATCTTGTACTTCTTTGGACAATATTTCTGTCTTTCTGGGCATTTCTGTCTTCTTTTTCCTTCTAAATTTAGCATTTCTCAAATCAGATTTCTCTTCCCTTGATATTTGAAGGTTGGGTTAATTTTTCTAGGTCTGATTCTCGCTAAGCAGACCACTGCAATGCTTCATGGAAGCTGGCTACACTGAATACATAAGGCCATCAGTCCTGTCTGAGAGAGACCAATGTCACTAGAGGGAAATGATTCTGCCAAAATAAATTGCCATCACACGGGACCCCAGACTCACACCCTGATGATGCCTTTGAATGGACAAGACTCCCACATTCATAGATACCACAGTGACAGATCAGAACTCCACTACTCTCCTGGCTATCTATAGGCTTGACCTCTTTCCTCATTGCTCCAGGAGAGGGGAATTCTGGTGATCTTTCAGCCAATCAGAGCTTAGATGTCAGATTAAGTTTCCAGCCATCATTCTGCCTATCACACTGGCGGGGAGTCTAACTCCCTGCTCATGCCACAGAAAAAGCTGGCACCTTATAAGTTGAGGAGCTTATAAGCTCCCCAGAACAAGGTATTGGGTCCTTCTCCAGAAGTCTAATATGTGTTTGTGATTGCAGGAAGCCAGAGACCTACAAATCTATTGCTATAGTTTTCTTTCAGTGAGTTTTCCCCACTAATGCTGTCCCAGAAGGGTGTAATGTGTGCTTCCTGACAAATTCACCTTTGCTTGATCCACAACATGCCATTCCTCAAGGAATTCATCTACTCTCATGACTTTGCTTACACTAAGTACAAGAGCAGAGAGTACAGTTTATTAAATCTTGTGTCACCACTCCCTACCGTGAATGCTGGAAAAGGTAGTATTGTGCTCTACCAAATTCCACAAGCAGGCAGCAAGAAGTCATTGACATTTTTTTTTCAGGAGAGCAATGCCATCCAAGCTGGAGTTTAGAGATTCTTTAGAGATTCTTTTTTTTTTTTTTTTTTCCTTTCAGAGTGCAATCCTTAACTCTGTTACCCAAGCCCAATGTCTTGGAGTCATTTCTGAATCTCCTCTCTGTAGATCCTGTGTTGGTGACAGTGGGGTTAGGGGATATAATGCTGTTATAAATTTTTATTGCTCTATATAGCCATTTCCTGCAGAATGTCTGGGAATGAACCAAACTAGCGTTTCACCTCCTATTGTTATAAGACTTTCATTTTCGAAACACCTTGTCTCCTCCTCTAAATTTACAGCTGCTTAAGGACAATGACCTTATTCTTCCGCAGTACCTAGGAGGACAGTTTTGTGCATGATTGTTTCCCAAGAAATGTCACTTAATTTGGATTAGATGAACATCCGTCAATTGCCCTTCTGTTGTATTAGAATAAAACCATAAGGGAGAGAGAAGCATCAGAGGTGAAAAGAAGTAAGGAGGTATTTACAGACATGTCACCCTTTCACAATTATTATGAGCATGGGATCTTCTTAAAAGGCGCATATGCCACCCAGACCAATTGTTAGAAATGTACGTCAAACCCAGTTGCACCTGACGTAACTGATACTTTCTAGCCAGATGCCAGTGTGCTTTCTAATCAAGCCAAAGAAGCTCTCTGATTGGAAACTACAGGAACTTTAAGCATGGATATATCCTGATGTTTTTTTTTTGTTTGTTTGTTTGTTTGTTTGTTTGTTTGTTTGTTTGTTTTGCGGTACTGGGGATTGAACTCAGAGGCATTCTACCTCCGAGCTACACCCCCAGCCCTATTTTTTATTCTTTATTTTGAAACCAGGTCTCACTAAGTTTTGGAGTGCCTCACTAGGTAGCTGAGGCTGGCCACGAACCCGGATCCTCCGGTCTCAGCCTCCTGAATGCTGGGATTACAAGCGTGCGCCACCACACCCGGCTTCCTGATGTTTTTTAATATATACAAATTTCAAATAAATAATCTCTGGATGCAGTACAAAAGGAGAGAGGCAGGTAGAATAAACAAGCACCTGTTTTTCTGGATGGCAGCAGTTTGAACAAATGTCTGAACTAGTTTGTAGAATTCAGGACAGCATTGCTAAGATTTTCTCATTTGAAATTAACACCATTGATCTATACAACCTTTGGTGTCTAGCGAGGCAATGGCATTATATTTCCACTGAATTGGAAAGAATGCCTGGTGAACTGGGTCTTGGATATAGCTATTTTCATATGTGCTCCTCAGGTGTATCCTTGTTCTATCAGTAATCTCATTTTATAAACTTGCTGAGAAATCTTTTTGGAATTAAATATAATACTTCTCCAAAAATGTCCTATATTGACTTGTTAAGATTCCAGCATTATCACATTTGCATGGGACTATACCTCCAAATACTGTGTGTATAAAAATAGATGCTGATCTGGGTATGGTAATACACACCTACAGTCCCAGTTCTTGGGAGGCTGAGACAGGAGGATCACAGGTTCAAGGTCAGAGCATGGTAACTTAATGAGACCCTAGGAATTACACAAAGAGCTGTGTGTATGTATATTTTTAACACATTGAATTTCACTATGATGTACGATTGCAAAACATTGATAAAGTTTAAAAAAAAACTAAAAAATGAAAAAGTCTAGGGGTGAGTCTCAGAGGTATAGTGCCCCTGGGTTCAATCCCCAGAACCACATACACAAACATACATACATGCACAAATAGACAAACACACACACACACACACACACACACACACACACACACACACAAATAGAATCTAATGCACAGAATTGCATTATTAACTTTTCTTTTCTTCTTGTCTCAAAGAACCAGGGCAAAATTTATTTGTATTTCTCTCTATATATGTATGTATAAGTATGTTTTATGTGATTTTTGTAGTTTAGAAACAACATCCTTGTGCATTGATGTAATTTTCTCTATTCACTTTATTTAATCCTTACATGGGTTTTTATCACCTACAGCCAAACCTGTGAACATCTCTTAAAAGGGACTCCATGAACTGACCTCCTCCCTATATCTCTAGTTTCATCAGTAGCAATGCCACATTTGTTAACTTCCATTCTAGAAATACAGCTCTGTGTGGTTCTCTCAAAGGCCAGGCCACCACACACCTATGTGACTTTGCATTGGCTATTTTCCCTGCCAAGAAGGCTATTTACTGCCTGTCCAAATAGTAAAATCAAATGCATCTGGCTTGATTAAGAAGCTCAGATATACAAGGACTTACAATCTTTATTATGAAAAGCAGAAGGAAAAATGTATGTAAAAAAGTGTGCATTTTCTTTCAAAGTTATACTAAGAACGTTTACTTTTACCACTTTCCTCTGTGAAAGTTATGAGGACTCTTTGAGTCTTAGTTTCTCCTCTGTAAAATTGAGGATCATAATGTATATGTCATGTGGTTGTTAGGAGGATTAAATAAGGTCATATGAAATGTTATGGGCAAAGTAAATACTAGGGCTTTTTTTTTCTTTCAGATCATGATTCCTATTTTAAGCTTCTTATGATTCTCTGAATGTATTTTTCCCCTTAGGACTGTCCAAGTGCTGTTACCAGGAGACATCAGTCTCCTATATGTTTATCTTTTCGCATTTGCCACTGGAAGCTCTATCTATAACAAGATTATTAATTAGTGACATTGAAAACACCACATTTTTCTTAAGAGCTTCAGCAAACATGCACAGATAAGAATGGAGATGCTTCTAGAATTTACAGAACTTAGTAAAACTGTATTTCAAAGTAATAAGGTTCTGAGACAGTTTCTTTTTCTATCTTTCTTTTTCCAGGATCACAAGATCCTTTTTACATTTTTATATGGCTTTTTCTCATTCTTCTCTATGCAGATAAGTTTCTTCCGTATGGTTTATAAGTCTTTTCTCTACAAAGACTTCGGCTCCTCTGTACCTCTACATGATGCAACTTTATAGCTCTAGGATCTAGCAGCAGAGGAACACAATGTCTTGGCTCTTTGGTTTCAGTTCTTGTTAACTGGATAAAAGGTCTTTGTTTCAGATTGCTCTGGCCAGTAAAGTTAGGGTTAACTGGTACAGTGTGGCCCCTGACAGACATCCTATATTCTGACAGCAGTGTTAAAGGAGATAATTTGGGCCTGAAGGCAAAAGATTACATCTGAATTAAAGTTTATCTTTAAATATTACTGGGATTTTAGGCTGCCTACAACTCTGATGAAGTTTTCAGTATTTATCTGAGCATTTTAGTTGGAACAAAGATAATATAAAGAGCCATTCTAAAGGACTGACCTTAGCTGTTGAGTCTGGAGAACTTTTCTGTGCTATTTGGTTTAGAATCATTTTCCAGAATCTCTCCTCTGCAAACTACCCTCCTCTCTTCAACTCATCTAGATTATCTAGGATTTCTAAAGTTTTCTGTCAGAAGAAAGGCTAGGGAATAAGAAAACAGAGTAGCTGTGGATTTCAGTCTTGCCCCCAGGCTTGATCTACAACTGTTGAATAGGTTTTTATGAAAACTAAGGTGCAAATCAGGTGAGACAGTCTGTTACAGCAACACCAGGTGCCAGTGACTTAGCCAGGGTAGACGTTGTGATAATCTCCCCCAAATCACTTTCACCCCTTCCCTGTCATGTATCTCCCGGGTGAGCCCACCAAGATAGGTTTATCCCACAAGGCCATAGCTTTTGCCTTAGGAAATTTAGTTCTAAGTCCATCAGCCAAAGTGTTCCTCTGGTTGTAGGGGTTAAGAAAAGTGAACATTTTACCAAATTTGGTCAGTAGGACATAAGGATAACATTTCACTCAAAAAATTTTTTTCTGACATTTTTTACCTAAAAAGGAGGATCACTTTTGCTTTGGAGAAAAAAAATGTAAATCAGTTTGCAACTGGCCATTAGTTTTTTAATCATGACACATTGGTTACCTAAGAGAATCAAACAAACTTTTCCTACCTTTGTACTTTTTAATCTATGTGAACCAATAAATTATCTCTATGATTTTAATCATTTGAAGTAATATACTTTTTACTTATTTCAAAACCATCCTAACTGAAAGCAATACCTGTTGCTTTAAACATGGTTGAACATAAGAACTCAAAGAGGGACATCAGGCTTTGTCTCTCTTATGTGTCTCTTCCACATTGCTGGGTCCATTTTGTGGTTTCATGCAGTGGTTCCTGGAAACTCTATCCTTACCCCAGTCAGACAATTGCTATTTATTTCATAAACTCCCATCATCAGGTTCTATGGAACACAGCAGCAATTCTTACTTAAATTACTCAGTCTCTACCTTATTCCTTCTAGTTTACTCTCATTTAATCTTGAGCCTGTCATTAAACAATCAATGGAAACAACCAGTCAGATAGTCAAATATCTCCTTGCAAACCACCATAACAAATATGGAAAGAATAAAAAGAGGAGTGATTCTTCACAGGAAAATCGGTTGAGGTAATCAGAAGAAGAATGGATGAATTCTAGCAGGAACAAAATTAGATAACTACTTAAAATGTTATCACATCACATCAAACTATATTAAAATAAAAATAACCCTTAAGGGTTGTAAAGGTTGTTGATAACATCTCCACTGAAAATCAAGTTTGATACACTGAAGTCACTTTTCCAAGGACATATCTAGTGAATTACATATACCCTGTACCTAGAATTCAGAACTTGTCATTTTTACTTTTGATCTGTCCTTAAAAATGAGAAGTAAGATCAGTAAATGACTCATTCAGGTTTCTTATGCTGCATCATTCTGGGGTCATTCATCTTACTGTGAGGAAGGTAAGACTTGGTTCCTTATTTCACCTTGGGAGAAAAAAAAGTTTATATTTAACAAAATATTATAAGCTAGGAAGAAAATTACATCAAATACATCACAGCCTATCTGTGTGAAGGTCCTTTATCTAACCCGTGGTATGCCTGTATTCTAATTCATTTCACTGTTAGATTTATATGTGGATTTCTCCGGATGTGTGATACTCATCGGACATGAAGAAAAATGCTTTGATGTGGCAGGAACATTTCTCCTACAGGGTGTATTAAATACATGTCATCATCTGAGACTCTGACTCTCATCTAAAAAGGGAAGAAGAGGAAGGGAAACATGTCTACAACCTGTTCTTTTCTAAGGAAAATAGTCACCTTCCATTGTGCCATCTTCCAATGAACATGTAGTTGCTTCTTTAATGACAAAAGGTAAAAGAGAGAAACAAAGAGGCTTGCACAATGACTACAAATTCGATATCTTAGCCTCAGAGAGGAACAGGGAGGAAAGATGAAATACTTCTCAGAGTTCAAGGGCTTCAATTCAAGGACCAGTGAGACAGATTACTAAATCACGAGACTTGTCCTTTGGCTTTCGAAGCTACTGCTCAGGTTACTCATCTGACATTGTCAGAAAGAATTCTGAGGATTTTGTAGAAAACTCACATGTTGGAGTCCCAAAGAGCTTTTGAAAGTATCATAAAGGTTGTGATAATACATACTTTTTTTCTTATAGACTAGGTCAGAGGTTCTATTTAAAATCCTGTTTAATAGAGAACAGACATAAGAAATTCTCAGATAGGAGCTCACACAGAGCAGATGGAGAATGTCTAACACAGTGACACTAGATTTTGTCCCAAAAGAGGGGTCAAGGAGCTTCAGTGTGGGACTTCAGCAGCAGTAATTTGTGTCACTCATATTCCATCTGTGGAGACATGGTGGGAGTTTGGTTGGAGGCAGGGAGAAAGGAGCTCTCAAGTTACTGGTCTAAGGCCAATAATTCATGTGAAAAAAACAGGTATACATTAATACAGCGTGGATGTATTGGGGAGACAGAAAGAAAAAACACAAAGACAGTAGGACATCCTGGTCATGGTGATGTGAACAGAAGATAGTTATTCACACATTCATTCATTCTTCAAGTGTTTTTTAATGTTTCTTATGGGCCAAACTAGTATTCATATTACTCACTTAATTCTTCTGGAATTAATCTTATAGAATATGAAGTGTATTTGGAAGAAATAATCAGAATGGTGTAAGAAAACACTTGCAAGATCTTGCTTGTATATGCATACACATAAATCCACTGTACATCCATACAAACACATGTATAATTTCACACATTAATTTTTCACTTTTAACTTTGAAATAATTTTACATTTCCAGAGGTTTACATAAAGAGTTGTTTTTAATACTGTATGTTAAGGAAATAGCCTGGCATTCAGGCACATATTTAAAGATGCTTATTTAAAAAATAAAAATAAAATAAATTAAAGATGCTCATTTCAATCTTATGACAGCAAAATTGTGAAAATATTCCAAGTGTATAACAATTTAAGATTATGTAAATTAATTAGATGTGCTCATGTTGTTAAATGAATATAGCCATTAATTTCACGGTACTACAAATTAAATAATTGTTTTGATATTGCAATGATAATTTTATGACATATGCTTATAGACACATACAACATTTAATGAAATCTTATACTCAACTAGTGCTTATCTCTAGGGACAACTATGGTGTTTTTTACATAGCATGTTTCAAGAATTTGGGCTTTGTTAGACAAAAGAGCAATAATTAGAGAATTGATATATAGAAAAGATCAAATCAGAATTGTTGAGTCATAATCTTCTGATTTGGATGGTACTATCTCAACTAAGTTTGGTTTATGTGTTAGCAGAGAATGGCTCTGCACAGAATGGAATCTTCAGTGATATAGTGATATATGTGCTCATTGCATAGAAATGCCATCTAGCTTCTTGCTGCCTTGAATTCCACAAATAATGGGTTTAAATGCTTACATACCACAAAGAAGTAACTCAATAATTTCACATTGTGTGCCAATAACTGATAATAGATCTTTGAATTTTCCTCTTATATTTTTGAAGAGGGTAATTATATTTTTGATGGAGACAGAGGGAAGTGGATGAACATGAACTTGCATTAAAAAAAATAACAGGGCTGGGTTTGGTTGCACACCTGTAATCTCAGGATTTGGGAGACTGAGACAGGAGGATTGCAGCCTCAGCAACATAGGGAGACGCTGTTTCAAAACAAAAAAATTAAGAAAGACTGGGGTCTATCCCCAATATCACAAAACGAAAAATGAACAAACAGATAAACAAAGATGGGAGAGAAATTGCTGTGAACCAAGAAAGAGCTCACTGTTTTCCAACTTCACATCTCTTGAGGGTTGACTTCCATTTTAGCCAAGAAAATGACCATTACTTGTAACCTATAAGTACCTACTTTCCTTTTTATTCAGAATTAATTTTTTTTTAATTATTTGGTGTGGTCCATTCGAGAATCAACATGGCAGCGGTGTTTAGGAGAAGCTGCGGAGTCCTGAGAAGTATTTCTCATTTTGACTGGAGATCACAACATACGAAGGCTCTTCCAAATCTCAGAATTAAATTTTAAATGTTGATTTATGGACTTCCTCATTACATTGGAATTTAATGGTACATGTGGCATATCTCAAAGTTCCTGTACCCAGCAACTTTGCAAATAATGTATATCTAAACATATTAACTGAGTAAATGTACATTTTTTTTCAAAGTACATTTTTAGAAGTCACAAGCCAAAAGGTTTTGGAATCAGATACAGTTGCACTGACACACTGGCTCTGCAATTTCCCAACTCAATAGAATAGTCTTCTTTTCTTTCCTCTCTTTCTTACTCTTTGTACTATCTAGTCATGTTTACTAAACAAAACACTATAAGTATGTAATCTTTGTGCCAATTTTTGTGAAAGCAAGTTAAAATCTTGTAGCCTTGAGTTTTATCAATCACAAACCATGATAATAATAGTTCCTATTTTATTTGATGGTTGCAAATATTCAATGAGATAAGAAGTAATATATATCAGGCCTCCTGTACCATTTTCACAGCTTCTTAATTTAGTAAATGATAAATGATACTTATGAATAGTACTATAATAATGTATAGTAATGCATTCTTTTTGCATTTTCTCATTATTCATACCATCGATATTTATTGAACAATCACTGTAGGCCAGGCACTTATTCTATAGATTGCAAATAAAACAATGACTAAGACAAAAGTCTTTGCCCTCTGAGTTCTCACCTCACAGTGGAAAATATACAATGTGTTCTTCAAGCTATTTGTATGCATTCTTTGACCAAGTCAGATGACCTCTAAAAATGTTACATTTTTCCAAAGTACAGATCCTTAAATCCAAACTAGTCTAAGTCATTCCGAGGCTCAACAAGGTAAACTCTGAGTAATTCACCACTTGAATACCATTAGTCTGAAAGACTGAAAATCATCTGTGTGGAAGCAAAAGAGATTTGTTTTTCTTCAAGATGCCCACCTTTTAAACAAAGATATTATAAACCTTGCTCTCAGACAACTTAATCAGGTCACTGGACACTTGTCAATGGCTTGGGTTAGGGGTTTTATCTCAATCCAGAATATATAAGAAAGCATTCCTCAAGATTCTAGGAATGAAGAGACAGAGGTAGTAGATGGAGATTTTCCCAAGGGCTATAGAAACAAAGAATGTTCGTGGGAAAGAAGAATAAAACCTATGAATAAAGATGAGGTTTATATTTAATATATAATCAGAGTGAACTGGGTAGAATATCAGAGATACATATCTGTAATCTGAGTTTTCCTCTGTACTATCTGTCACTCATAAAATGCAGGGATAAGTGTCACTAGCTTATAGGTGGAACAGTGAGGCAGAATCTTGATCCCTGTAAAGTTTTGATCAAGAACCTGGAGAAAGGAAATAGAGACAACTGATTACAGAAAGAGAAAACACTGCCTCAAATCTCCAGGTAGGAATTCATGGCAATGGCTTCAAGGTAGGTACTACTAAACACAGAATTCCCTGCTGGCTTGAGAAAGGGACATGCCAGCTTCCAAGCTACTGTGAACCCAACTGGATTTTTAGGTTAAAAGTTCAATTAAAATAATGTGTTTAGGGACATTGTAATATACAGATTAGAAAAACTGTGGAGAATTTTACTGACTATAAAGGCACTTTCTTATTGGAACTAAATAGGGACAATTTGATCTGTAATGACAAGTCC
Organism: Graphiurus murinus; assembly: GCA_004027655.1. Taxonomy (NCBI): domain Eukaryota; kingdom Metazoa; phylum Chordata; class Mammalia; order Rodentia; family Gliridae; genus Graphiurus; species Graphiurus murinus. The sequence goes on from PVLC010012515.1 coordinate 24,206, forward strand.
CTTTAATTATCTTTCAAAAATAATTGGGAGCTTAGGAGGTAAATCTGTGTGACAGCAAGTATGAGATTCCTGGACTGAATTCTTTCCTTTAAGCATGAATAGTTCATAAGGTTGGCACCAAAGAGAAGCAGCTATTCGACTTCCCTGTCTCCTAGCTACAACACTGAAGCAAGCTCCTACATAGGCAGCTGAAAATGAGTTCTGACTGGGGCAATTATATAAATGTCACTGTAAGCTGTTATCTTATCAGATTTTTTTTCTTTCAGAGTCTCAGCATCATCTTTCTAGGGTACGGGATTACTTAAGTAAAGAGAGGGCTTAAATATATCACCACAATAAAAACAAAGATGGCTTTATAATATTAGCTACAGATGGAGACTGCTTGAAACCCAGCTCGCTCATTGCCCCAGCAGTAATGATAGGCATACTTTCCAAAGCCCCTGGACAGTAACAGATTTACCCATTGTACAGTCTGTGACTTACTTGAGGCGATTCTTTAAATGCAAGGTCACTGCAATGCATACCACAATGCCTTTTTAACACAGATTTAGAAGCACCTAGAATCTCAACAATAAATCTAGGCTCTGTGAAACCCACTGAGCTCTCTGAACAATAATATGCATACCCAAGAGGGAGATCTCAAAAAATGACTGCAGACCTGCCACTTTGTGTGATTGACATATACTATGAATGGACAGCAGCCTCTGAAGTGCCCCACAGAATAGGCAAGTGAAACAAATAGTTTCAGATATATATATGCAAACATACATATATGGGCTTGAACCAAAGGCTTTCTACCAGCTATACCCCCAGCCCTTTTTAAAAATTTTTGTTTTGTTTTTATTTGAAATAGGGTCTCTCTAGGTATTGCTGTGGCTGATCTTGAAACTGTGATCCTCTTGTCTCAGCCACCCAAGTATTGGGTTTATAGGAGTGCACCACCACGCTTAGCTTATTTTATTATTATTATTATTATTATTATTATTATTATTATTATTGAAACAGGGTCTAGCTAAGTTGCTGAGGCTGACTACAAACTTGAAATGCTCCTATCTCAGTAAGTATTGGAATTACAGGTGTGTACCATTGCACGCAGCTAGATAATTGTAATTTTGTATAGTTATAAAACAGAGGTGGATTTAGAGAAGTGAATATGACATTTTAGCTTTTGGCTACATTTTCCATTAAATAATGTGAGCAAAATAATCATATGCTAATTCTTGGAAAATTTTAATTCAGATATTTATGGTCATAATTTTTGTGATTTTGTTCCTGAATGTTTATTTCCTTATTTTTAGGAGGATGGTATTTCACTTTCCCTTCTGTGTGACTTGAAGTGTCTCCTATGGTAGAGTTTACAACACATTGCCCTTGATTTTCTTTGACTATTGTAAAGTAAGCAGAAGCCACACACCTTGGTAACCAGACTTCAAGATTAATTTTGTGTACTCTGCCACAAGATTACTTCTTTACTCTGGGTCCTGGAATCAGAACACAAATGAAATGAACTGAAGTCAACCTTCCATGGATACCACTGAGTGAAAAACACTGTTGTAAACCCAGACATATTGGGGCCATTACTTTTACCATGACATGACTTGGCAAAAACTAGTTAAGATGTAATTTCGCAATATACATATGTTTAAAGTGTGTTTTGTAGGAAAACTCTTTTCCACTGCTCTCACACCTCAACAGGTGTGGGGATTTCTCCCCACCATCACACAATCAATCAGTTCACAGCTGTGTGTCCTCAAATTCAAGTCAATTATGTGACAGGACTACCTGGAGATAGTGTCAGATCCTACAGGTTAAGGTATCAGTCCACAGAGAGTCCCCTCCCTACTCTAGATGACAATCTTAAGTCCCAGGTTATTTGATCTGGGCTTTTGACTTACTAGCTATTAAATCAGAGTTCTTATCACCCCCTCTATGGATTTTATTAATTTGCCAGAGTGGCTCACAAAACTGAGGAAAATACTTATTTGCATTTATCAGTTTGAGAAGTCTATTATGGAAGAGTCAGATGAAGAGATGCAAATGCTGAAGTACAGGAGAAGAGGCACAGAGGTTTCATGCCCTTCTGCACACTGCAGGAAAAGTTGTCTGGAAGCTCTCTGAATACTGCCCTTTCATGTTTTTCATGTAGGCTTCATTACATGGGAATACTTGATTAAATCCCTGATCATTGATAGTCAACTTAATCTGCATCCTCTCTCCTCTCCATGAGGCTAGGGGTTGGGACAAATATTCCTAACCTTCTAGTCCTGCCTCAACCTTTTCTTGACCAACCCATCCTAAAACTAGCTAATGGCTACCAGCTTTCTGGGCAACTCATTATCATATGAAAGGAAACTATCATTTTGGAGAGTGTAAGGATCTTAGGAGTTGTATCCAAGTGAATAAGGAGGAAGGCCAAATATATATCACAATATTATATGCATCAATATACATCTATTGTATAGGGCACTTCTACTGAAATTATCCACATAGTTACTTAATAGCCCATCATTATCTCTCATTTGTGTTTTTCCCCTTTGACTTGATCAATTTTTAGGCTATACAGACCTGTTTGTTAGGCATTATGCAGGCATCACTAAGACTAGTTTAAGTAAATCCAATAAAAAGAAACTAAGGGCAGGTGTGGTGGCACACATCTATAATCCCAGCTACTCAGGAGGCTAAGGCAGGAGGACCTCGTGTTAAAGGACAACCTGGCCAACTTAGTGAGACTCTGTCTTACAGTAAAAAATATAGAGGGCTAAGCATGTAGCTCAGTGATAGCATTCCCCTAGGTTCAGTTCCCAGTACTGAAACAACAACAACAATAACAAAAAAAGATTCATATTTCAATAAAAAAAAAACCCTGCAACTTGGATTTTAATAGCAACTTCATTAAGATGAGTGGATCAGCAAAGGCAAGTCAGAGTGCCCTTATGAACGACAAAGAGAAATTTCTTCTCCCTGCAGTTCACTATCTAAAGTGACTGATTCTTATTTAGCCAGCCTGGTTTCTGCACTTCTGTCTGAAATGACATACTTGTTTTTGCTGTCACATCTTTGCTTCTGTGCTTTACCTCCTCTAGAACACAACTCAGTACCAAGTGTGCATCTGAGGTGTTCCAGGCACTGTAATTGTCCCTTTCATAGATATTATCTTATTGAATACTTCCAAGTATCCTGTGATAGTAATTATTATTGTTACCTCACGTAATAGAGTAGGAAACTAAATGTCAGTGAATTTTAAGTTATATTTCCAATGTGGCTTGCAGGTTTTTGCTTAGCCCAAATTTGTCTATTTCCATAAATTGTTCACTTGAAAATTTCATTTAAAATTTCAATAGAAATTAAGCAAACATTGTATGACTACTTTTACAAATTTTACGTGTGCATGATATCCTGTTCGTCTCAACTTAAAGTTCATTAGAAGCAAATACCTCTCTTACTTGCACTCAATCTTTTCTGGGTGAATGAACTCACTTTCTTTTTCAGAAAAAAATTTATATGGAGGGAGAGAGATCAGATAGGATGGCTCAGTATCTTTATGGATGCGTGTGTCCAGTTAGAAGAAAATGAGGCTTTCAATGGCTCGTGGCTGTTTATATATGCAAGTGACATTCTAGGATTTGAGCCTATATTTTCAAATTCTGAGCTTAAGATGCTTCCCACTGTGCCACAGGGTCCCTATGGTGGGGTTCTACAACATGTTTTCCATTTTCTAAATCAAGAAGGATCTCTGGTTCATCTTCACTTCCCCAAATTCCCTAAGAAAAATATGTACTGAAAAGATAACGCTAAGATTTGTTATACAGCACTTGTGAAAAATTGCTTAAGAAATAATTCCTCAATTCATTCAGTCTCATTAGCTTTCCCCTTGAAGGGATGGAAAAATGGATCTTTCTAGCAAAAATCAAATTTGTGCATGACAGCCACCTGAGCTTGGAGGTCAAAGGATGAATTTGGACTGCTTCAGTGCATTTCTGCTCCTTCAATCTTTTGTGGTGCTTTCACAGCAGGAAGGATTTGAATGAGAATCTGCCCTTGTCTAAAAGAAATTTAAAAAATAAAATTAAAGGCTGAAAATAATCAGACCCAGGCTTGAGAGAAGCCACAGTCCATGCATCTTTGAATGTTAATGTAAACTTTGCCAATACTTAGGATAGGAAAAATACTTCAAAAGTGACATATTGCATGTGGAAGGAGAAACCTCCTGTATTGTGGAATTGTGAGTTAATGCTTCAGGTGGAATAGAATAATTGGGAAAGCAGAAGAGAATTTTTCAAGGGAAAATGTCAAAGGGGGGGGGGGCATCTTCACAAATGTGTGCAAGAAGAGCCAGGCAGATAAGCCTAAATCTAATATCACCAAACACCAATATCCCTGTCAAGATTTAAGGATCCACTAACTTTCCTAGTGCAATTTCAGTTTTGGCTTTTATGCTCTTGTTCTTACTGAGGTTTACTAAAAAGTAAAGGGTATGAGTCAAAAATAGGAATGAGCACTAGAAATGGAAATTGAAAGCAGAAACCTCTGGTTGTCTTTGTTCTGACTTTACCTATGAGGAACTGGTTCCATGCATATGGCACACTTACTTTTAGACAGAAACTGCTGTGAGCATTCAGAGAAGACTGTGATGATATCAAATGACTGAGATTTCTAGGCTTCATCATCACAGCAATGTTTTCTATTAAAGCAGTGAAGTGTTGATGTTTGGTAAGCACTGGACAGTCTTGTCTTAAAACACATTACACTTTTCTGATTTGTCAGTATTCATGAGAAGTAAAAGACAATCAGATTTATTTTGCTATTGTGAGCTTTATGTCTATGTGGGTCATGCTTCTCTTTGGGTTAAATGAACTCTGGTCCTAAAGGGCGTTCAACTGCCACCTCCTTTGAAATAGTTCTTTGCTAGGCAACCAGAGTCCTTTAAAGGCATGCTTTAGTTTGTATGTTCTCCAGACCCTGCCTGAGCTGGGCTCTGGGCCTGACCTCTCCTGGAGGATGTGTCGTCCACCCAGGGCGGTAGTCACCACAATGCTTCGCAGCTTTGTCTGCAGCAGAACTAGAAGTCTTACCGTCCTTAGCACTGCTGAGGGGGACAAAGAAAAGCAGTTATTACCTGAGGAGTTTCATCCCAATATCTGCTACTGATAAAGCAATGAGATGGAGGGGTTTTAAGTTTCAATGGACTAGAAAATAAAGATCTAAAAATTATACTTACATGGTGGTAGAGAAAATGAGAATGGTATTCTCTTCAATACTAATACTGGAAGGAAATGGAATATGCTTTAAGGATTCCATTAAGAGAAGCTTGAATAAATTATATTTATATGGTGAGATTACTTTTTAAAGAGAAAAGCTGAAATATTTCTTTTTATCCTACGATGAGCTTTTGTTCCTATACATTATCAACATTTAATTTGGAAAAAAAAAACAGTTTTATTTTGATTAGAACCTCTTGATATATAGAAATATTTTATATTAAACAAAGGTGGAAACATTCTGGTAACTAACATGATTATAAAAATTGTATAAACAGATGGGTATGGTTTTGCATGCTGGTAATCCTAGTACTTTGGAGGCTGAGACAGGAGGCTAGCAGGTGCAAGGACAGCCTTCACAACCTAGTTGTCTCAAAAGAAAAAAGAAAAAAGGGCTTAGGTTGTAGCTTGGAGGTAGATGCCCCTGGGTTCATTGCAGTAACAAAATTAAAAATAAAAAATAAATTAAGGATTATAGATACACAACATATATTGTGCATACATTGTGTGTATATCATGTGTTTTATCTATAATGGTTTATGTCTATATTTATACATATGTACATAAAAACTGGACTTAAAACCTAAACTCTTATTTTTATTTTTAAGATATACTCCCAAACGGTGCTAATGTTACCTTAAAAGCACACATAGAGCTGAAATCTTAAATCAAAACTGTGTATTACTTTCTCAGAAATGTCAGTTATATTTTTATTATTTATGAATCTTAACAGTATCTTCCTTTCACATAACAAAAATATCAAGAGAAAAGAGTCCATCTCATTGCCGTGCCAGGGCGTTTCCTCAGTGCCAGTTGAATAGTACATACATGATGAACAATGTTGAATACATGAATATATGTTTGAGCTAATAATGATACTTTAAAAAATACAAAGTTTGAAAGATTTTACTATTCACAGGCAATTACTGGCAGAACTTTCAAAGGGAGTGTCTTGGAAAGAAGTAAACAGACACATACATGCATAGGTGAAAGATTGAAAATACCTAATGAGTGTGAGGTTCTTTGCTGCAAGAAGCAGTGACTAACTTCAGCTAACATCAACAGAAAAGAAACTTAACTGGAAAGCTAGTGGAAACCCCATAAAATAATTGGGAAGACTGCATGTTGAGGCTTTGAAATATAGGCAGGAAACCGCAATAGGTAAGAAGCAAAAACCACAGCTAACATGTAGCAATAGGAAGGGCTTGGATAGAACTCCACAACAAGGGCCCTGACTTAGGTCTGTGAACACCACAACTACTGGATATGTGTGTGACCATTCTGGCCATGCTAGTGTAAATTATATTTAAACTCCTTAAGCACATTTGTAACTAGGGCAATATTTTTTTAAATTATTGGTAGTAGATGCCTTTTCTTGGTAAAATCAAATTGGTGTGCCCTGTTCAAGTTTCCAAGGTTTAGGGAAAGAGAAGGTCTACCTTTGTTAGCTTCTGTGATCTTCATGATGAAGAACTCCTTCAAATTTGGAGTTGGGGTCAAGGAAGCACTAAATGAATGACTCCTATCCTCTACAATCCACTCCTGCTTCTCTAACACACATGTACACACATATCCATACTTAGACTTTAGGAGAAGCAAAACAACTCTACTCTCATATAATGAGGTTGGCTTAACTCTATAGAAAAAAATTCAAGCTTATCCATCCCATTTCCATAGAGATTAAACTCCAAATCTAATCATATTATATGTACAACTCAGTTTCCGGATGTTCTAGACTGGATGTCTATTTCTCCAATAGTTTTAAAATGCTATCTCAGACTTTGGTAAGCTTTGGTTAGCTGAATTGTAGTGATATCCTCTATTAACACACTGGATATAGAAACACACCAAGATTGTATACATGTTTGTTGTATGACTTTGAACCTCACTATGATGTATTATTACAGTGCATCAATAAAAGTAAAAAAAGATATTTATTTAGTATGTACTAGATGCTAGTAACTGGATTTTAAGAATAAATCAGTGAAAAAATAAAAAATAAAAATCTTGACCTTAAAATATTTTAAATTTTGGTAAAAGAGGATTAATGAATGAAAAATGAAAGTGTATACCAGCTAAAGTTGTTATTTCTTTAACTTGTCTTGACCCTCTGTTTATGACTTAATCCTACTATTACCTGTTTCATATTGTTCTTTCTCTTTAGCTAGCACCTCAGTTGATTTGGGTCCTTTTTCCAGGGAGTGACTCAAATCTTAGTTGCTGAGGTTTGCGTACACTGAAAGGTCTTGACCATAAAAGATTGGTATGATCTAAGAAAGCTCACTAAGGATCACCATGCTCATATCATACTTCTCTCTACTGTCATTATACAGAAATTATCTTTTTCTTTTTTTTTATGATTACAATCAGTTACCCCACCTCCTTTTCTACCTATTCATGCTGAACCTCAAAGATCTGAAAATGGCCAGATAAACAAATTGAACTTCCAACTGAGTTAGAATCAATGCTATTCTTCTGTTAGAAGTATTCCCCCCTTTAGGTTTAAAAAAAAAAAAATAGCCACTAGCCAGGAGCAGTGGTACATTCCTGTAATCCTAGTACTTGGGAGTCGGAGATAGGAGGAATGCAAGTTCAAGGCCAGCCTCAGCAATGTAGTGAGACCCTGTTTCAAAGTAAACAGTAAAATAGGGCTTGAGGTGTATAGTTCACAGGTAGAATGTTCCTGGATTCAACTCCTGGTGCGAAAAAACAAAGCTAAAAGCTAATCAGACTTAAAATCAGTATAATAGGCAAGAGAAATCCAAATCATAGTTAGATAAATGTAGGTTATCTAACTAACTACTTTTGAGCTGATGTCTATTTGCTTTTTCAGAGAGATGTACATTAAGCCTATCTATCTATCTATCTATCTATCTATCTATCTATCTATCTATCTATCATCTATGTATATACATACACACATTCTCTCTCTCTCTTACTCCCTCTCCCTCCATGTATATGGCATTAAAATCACTTATGGAGATAGAATCAATGTAAGTGCTATGTAAAAGGGAAGGAGTTCTGAAATTAAAAGTCCAGAAAGGAAGATTATAGTTTCAAGAAATGATAGCCAAGCAATAACTAAGAAGCCAAGTGTGATCAGCTACTGATGTGGGGCTTCAGTGAGGGAGCTCATGGAAAGGGCTCAGGGAAGCAGTATCTGTGTATAGCTATTGATTGTGGGTGCAGAAACAATGGTGTGGTTTAGACCTGCAATCACTCTTAGTCCTCAGGGAAAGTAAAGAGAGAGAGAGTAGCTGGACAGGAAGCAGAAGAAGAGAGTGAAACCAAACTGGAAAGTGCCAAGTAACCTTCAACTTGCATCATTGTGTAGAACCTTGAAAATCATTTAAAAAGAGACAAATTTCTGCTACTTTGCCTCTGCTTTCCAATTTTGTTTCAGACTCCCACAAGAGGATAATCAGTGATTCTTTTATGCAACAGTAAACAAGAATCACATTGTTCTCAACTAAGTTGACAAAGCATAGTCTACCTCACCAGGTATCTGTAACTATGTATGTATGAGTTAATGTAAAAAATGTTACAAAAATACATAGATTATTAAAGCTATTTTTGTGTGTGCCTTTGGTCCTGGAGATTGAACCAGAGGTATTCTACCTCTGAACTACACCCCCAGCCCTATTTTATTTTATTCTTATTTTGAAACAGGGTCTCACTAAGTTTTTGAGGCTGGTCTTGAATGTGTGATCTTCCTGTCTCAGCCTCCCAATTACTGGGATTACAAGTCTGCACATCCTTAATGTATGCATTAAAGATGCATTCATTTTTAATGTTTAAATTATGAAAATTTGCCTATGCCATTAAATTCAACTCACAAATATACAAATATTATTATAAAATAAAGTACATTTTAGTAGATAAGTAGAAGTAACTTTTATTTATTTATTTATTCATAGAACTGGGAATTGAACCCAGGGTCTTTTGCTTGCTAGGGAAGCACTTTACCATTGAGCTACAACCCAAGCCTTCTTTTTTGTTTATATTTTGAGACAAACTCTTGCTAAGTTGCCCAGGAAGGCCTCAACTTGCAATCTTCCTGTTTTAGCCTCCCCAGTAGTGGGGATTACAGGCATGCATTACTGTACCCATTTAGAAGTAACATTTGTGGGTATGTGTGATACTGGTATTGAACTCAGTAGCATTCTAACTCTGAGCTACTACCCTACCCTTTTTTATTTTTTATTTTGAGACAGGGTCTCACTAAGTCACCAAAAGTAGTGCTACATCACTGAGGCTATCCTTGAACCTGTGATCTTCCTGTCTCAGTCCCCCAGATATTGAAATTCTAGGCATGCACCACCAATCCTGAATTAGAAGTAACATTTAAACTGTCCCTTAATTAATGGGAAGGAAAAAAATTAGATAAAAGGTGGTTTTAGATAGAGGAAGAACATAAACAAAAATGAAGTGAATGCTTAGTGTATGAAAGGAATGGCTAGTAGCTTGCAAGGGGCAAAGTACAGGGTAAATATAACATTTAGAGATAGAATAGACAAGTTGATTCAACTAGACTGAAGATGACCTTAAATTGTATGTCATGAAGTTTAAGCTAAATGCTGTGGGCTGTGGGGAGCCAATTAATATTGCAAATTTGGAGAAGTGATCAGTTTGTTTTTCAGATAAATCACTAGTGAAGAAGTTTAGACACTGGTTAGAGATTCAAAGGACCAGAGCAAAGAAAACCATTAAGAGATAATTGGAAGAGTTCTGGGGAGACATAATTCAGAATTAACTAGTGCTGGGGCTGTGAGAAATGATAGAAGAAATTTCAAATTCATGAAGGTTGCCAAATCTAATGGCTCAGTCTCTAAATATGAAGATAGGGACACAAAAATATGTATAAGGTGATTCTGAATGTTCTATCTGGGGTGGATGTACCAAGAATAAATTTAATTTAAATCGATACTAAAAGTAATTTAGGCTTGAAATATCAGAGTGAGCATTATACACTATATCCAGAATTGCTGCAGGGATTCTCCTGGGAGTCCCTACAGAATCAACCCTCAGTCGTGTAGTGAAGTGTTTTCCAGAGCTAGTGAATCATCAGAATCACAGGAAGGGGCTGGGGGAGTGAGGAGAGGATGGAGAGAGGGGGGATTTAAAACACATACCATATTGGGTTTAATTCCACATTTGCAAAAGCATATTCTTGAAAGAGAAAGAACCTTGAAACATGTAGTGTTAAGATTCCCTAGTGATTCTTGCCAGAGTCATTGTGAGTGTGAAAAGTACACAGTGAGCAAAGCAGCAAGTTGTATATCTGTTTATCCCTATTGCAAAATACACAAAACTAGTTCATAAATGAGACAATAGAATGTAAAGAACAAGCTGAAATATGCCCAAATTGGACTAACAAAAGCATAAATGTTTATAGGGATATACAAAGGACAATTCATAAGTTACTGAGATGATAATAAAGGTGCTGTTGTGCACATTAGCAAACTTGTCATTATAAAGAATAGCACTAGATTCATGAGGGCAGGATCTTTGCTTTTGTCCATAGATGTGTCTTCAGTGGCTAATACAAAGCTCAATAAATAGTTACAGCTGAGTTTAGTCATTTAACATATAATATCACTGTTCATGGGCTTCCTAGACTCTCTTAAGTGTCAAGATTTTATAGACTAATAACAAACTATCTCTGCCTAAGAGGAGTCAACTGATCAAGAATAAAAGATAGATTTATAAGGGAACAGATAATATAAACAAAGTATTACAGGTTTGTGGAAGGAATATGGAACAATGAGACCCTGAAAGGTCAAAAGTACAAAAGCCTAGTTAGAATCAGTCATCCACGGGCAGGAAATGACATCACAATAGAGATGTGCAGGTGCACAATGGCAACACAATTTTATAATTAATGCTGAGTGCATATTTAAAGTTAAGTCATTTTTCTTTGCTGCTGCTGTTTCTGTTGTAATTGTTGTTGCTGTACTGGGGATTGAATCCAGGGCTTCCTATATACTAGGCAAGGGTGCTACAGCTGAGCTACATCCCCAGTTATTTTTATTTATTTACTTTATATAGACCTTTATGACATTTTTATTAACATGCATGGGCTCAGTTGTCAATAAAAACCTGTGAGTACTTGTATCGTGTCCCATCAGCATACTTTGTGCCCTTGGTACTCAGCTTTAGTACACATTTAGACACATTTTCCTTGTTTCCTTGATACTTACTCTTGGGAAACAAGACATCTATGATTATGATTTTTCTATCACTCCTGTATGTTTTCATATCAAATGAACTTCATTTTGCCAATATTTTTGAAATACTGATATTTTTTTGTGTGTGCATGTGACAAAGTACCACAGTAAAGAAGGTACATAATTCTGGAAAGGTCTGAGGAGCAGAGTTCTCTTTCATATTAGCCTGAAGATCCAGGGATTTTCCACTCTTACTTTGCAATGTACCCACTTTTCTTGACATTCTACAGTAGACCTTATTTAGAAAGAGTTTTAAAAGATAATTAGGGGTTGGTCAGGTAGATGGGGAAAATAAAAAGAAAATTACTACAGTGGGAAGAAGGGGCTGATCACAAAAGTTGTGCAGACTCTGTTGCTTTAAGGGAGAGTAGAGATTTTGATATGGCCAAAGTATAGAATGTGCTGGTCAAGGAATAGGGTTATAGGAAAAGAACATGTAAAGGCATAACTAGAAATCAGACTCATAATTTCTTCACTGGCATGTCCCCAGAGTGTAAAACAGTTCCTATAAATTATCCAAAAAGAAATAGGCAAAAAACATGAGAAGTTTTTCTTAATTTAGAAAGATCAACTTAGTAGTATTGTGGATTCATGTACCATTAAGAATAAAGACCAAATAGTTAATTATTGCAATGATCCAAACAAGGCTAGATAAGAGTCTCAAAGAATAAAGGTTGAATGTGAAAGTGCCTAAGTAAATTTATTTTCAGGCAGGTCTAGGGCAATGAGCAGATGTTAAGTACAATAGTTGAGGATGGCAATTCAGAAATTGAGAATTTACTCAAATAGGAAATAGGGAGTTTGGGGAAGGACCATGACTTTTGCTTTGTATCTAGTCTTGTTTAAAATATGTGAGTTATCCATGTTAGGATATGCAGGGAGTACTAAGGATTTTGAGCTCAAAAGAAAGGTCTAATCTGAGGATGTGGACTTGAGAGTGATTAGTCTATATGGAGTTCTTATTAGCAGATGTATGGTAGTCAAAATAAGGGAATGAATGACATTACTCAAAGAAAACCTTCAAAATGGGAAAACATAAAAGTGGTAAAATACTGCTACTATAGATTGGTAGAGAAGAAAGAGTCATAAAAAATTAAGAATCTCTGAATGTAACATTAAATTCATAAAAATAAAATAAAAATCAAGAGGCAGTTCACGATCGAGGTCAAACAAGTCCCTAACTCTAAGTATCCATGGTTAAAGAACAGCCAATATTTTAAAAAGCAGCACTGTTAACTAAACAAATCAAACCTGTTGTTGGATGTATGCCATAATCTATAGTTTTATGGAGAAATCATCCATTAAGTGAACCATTTTTCTTCAGTATGTTTTGTCTTCTTAAATAATCCGTTTTTTTTGTTTGTTTGTTGGTTGGTTGGTTGGTTTTTTTTCTGCAATCCCTGAATTAGAAGGCCTCTTGAGGCACTTTAAACCAAAAAAATGGATAAAATTTCAGAGACTTAAATTATTGACTAGAGTTTACAAAGGAAGTGATTTTCTCAGGACGGCTATCTGGAGATCTTTCAGAATTATTTGGATGCATGGCATCTATCTAATCAGAATAACTGTCAACAATTGAGTATGTTAAATATGAGTCCTGTAAGCTCAGGAGCTTGCATGTAACAGTTGCTCTATAATATTGTGTAAGGACATAATTCTAGAGCTAGCATGTAAATAAAATTAAGAGCCTCGACATCAATTATAAGAACTGTCAGATCAGGATATTTGTACCCCATCCCAACTGACCTTTAAAGAAAGATTACTATTAACGTATGTATCAGCATAATGGCTTTTCTCTTTTATTTTCACTTAGAACTAATTGACTACAGATTTAGAAAAATTAAAAATGTATATTTATGTCCTAAAGTGCCAAGGAATCTGACCATGCCTATATGGAATATCAAACTTCCCAGGAAAAATATACTTTGAAGAAGCAAGTTGCGTACTGATATTATATCATCATTTATCAAATATCATTCTATTTTTATAGTGGAGAAAAACCAATGGGACTATAAACTAAGTTGAAAATTTGTAAAAATCTGTATGGAATCCTGTCACTCTGAGTCAGATATGGACAAAAATATCACCTTTCTCTCAAGTCATATAGTATTCTATAGAGCAAACAAATTTCCCTAGAGTTGATTAACAAAATAACCCTATAGTCTTTTAATTATGTCTGGCTCCTAGTGATAGTGACAAGTAGAATAATAAATTTTTGCATCTTAATAAATAATGTTGTAAATAAAAAAGAAATATGTAAATTGGCCAGGGACAGATAGTTGGTTGGGAGTATATATTAGTCTAGAATTCAAATAATTTTTATTCATCTGTTTGTGTACTTATTTGTTTTAGCTACACTTAGTTGCTTATGACAGCCACCTCAGGAAATCAATGGCACCAGTGGTAACCTATTATCCTATGAAATAATTTTGTTCTTGCAAGAGCAATGTGATTGGAGAATCAATCTCCCCAAGCCAAACGCAAAAGTTTTATAATAAAAAGTCAGACTATGATAAAACTAAGTTAAGAAGACACATAATTGGCTGCATGCATGATAATACATCATTGAGCTCTCACTAATCTTTTAAACTATTTAATTCAGAAGCCTTAGATTAAATACAGACTAAACTCATGCTATTAGCCACTACAGTGGAACAACCCATTAGCAATGGACCATGACGTTACATCTCTTTCCCCTCTTGTGATAAAAAGCAATCAAGTGCTCTGATTGATTAGAATGTCATAAGTGTTTTCTAATTGCACAATAAAGCTAAATCTAATTTGCCTTATTTATGTGAAGTACATTAAAATTATGTGAAGAAAATTCTGCTTTCGGTAGACTACACTACCTTATAATATATTTCTGCATCAGGATAAGTGATAATCATCAATATCTTCAATAGATTTAAATGTCTTAGAGTAGAAATAGAGAATTACTTCATTTCAAGCTGGTTGCTGATCAGTCATAGTCTATAACTTAACTCTTTTTATTAAGTGTACACATAAACATATAGATGTATGTATATATCCCAGGTACTGTGTTGAATTCTCTTAATTGTTTTAGATTTTAACTTAAACATATTCCAGTTAAAGAATTCTTTTTTTAAGTAACAAAGTAATAATCCTAAAATTTATTACCCAATGTTATTCCATTAATTGGACTGAATCCTTACTAATAAAAATCTTGTTTATTTGCTTTCTTCCATTAATCATTATGCATAATTAAAGTGGAAACACTACCAGCTCTGTGGCCTTGTCTGTTTTAGTCTCCCCTGAATTCCCTGTGCCTATAGTAACCCCTGACAAAAAAGAAGCTTAATAAATCTCCATTACATATTCATTCATTAAAAGATTCAATAAAGCCAGGCATGGTGGGGCATGTTTGTAATCCCAGCATTTGGGAGGCTGAGACCAGAGGATCCAGGTTCATGGCTAGCTTCAGCTACCTAGTGAGGCACTCCGCAACTTAGTAAGACCCTGTTTCAAAATAAAGAATAAAAAATAGGGCTGGGGGTATAGCTCGGAGGTAGAAGGCCCCTGAGTTTATTCCCCAGTACTGAAAAAAAAAAAAAAAAAGATTTAATAAACAAACTTTTGTCATGAAGTTATTATCAACATCTTCCAAAAACATGACTTAAATCATACCATTGCTAAAGCTACATTTTCAAACTCTAAGAACCTATTTCTAAAATCAAACAAAAACTGTGACAGGTGATGAAGCAGAAGCGAAAGCTAAAGCAACACGAATCCATTGACAAGCAGGAGCATCAGCAAAGCCAGGAAAAAGGCCAGATGCCTTGTCCTTTAGTGAAATGTTTGATCATTGCATCATTTGCCAGGTTACCTGTACAAATATTAAATGAATGGCTATTTTATAAAGTTCACTCTGTTCCATTTTCTGGTTTTATGTATAGATTCAATTAATATGTTTAATGTATATTCTTTAAATATCTATCATCTATTCATTGATCTCTAATCTTTACCTAAATCCATTCAGTTTCCATAACACATTTCCTGTGTGTGTGTGTGTGTGTGTGTGTGTGTGTGTGTGTGTGTATGCATCACTGGGGATTGAACTCAGGGACATTCTACTTCCAAGATACACCCCAGCCTTATTTTATTTTTAATTAGGAACAAGGTCTTGCTAGGTTGATGAGAGTCTCTGTTTGCTAACACTGTCCTTGAACCTGCCATCCTACTGTTTCAGCCTCCCAAGTACAAGGATTACAAGCGTGCACCACCATGCCCAGCCTCACATTTTTTTAAGAGTATAAACATTAATAGTGCCTGATCTGGGTGTTGTGGCACATGCCTGCAATTCCAGTACTTAGGAGGCTGAGACAGGAGAATTGTAGGTTCAAGAACAGCCTCAGCAATTTATGTAGTAAGACTCTCAGCAACCAGTACCTAAAAAAAAAAAAAGAGAGAGAGAGAGAGAGAAGCATGGGGTTGAAAGGACCTCTTATTTCTTTACAGAGATCTAGAAGGACAGAAAGAGCATTGCTTTCTGGGTACAGTAACACGTCTGTAATCCCAGTAATTGGGAGGCGGAGACAAGGATTGTAAGTTTGAGGGCAGCCTCAGCAACTTTGCAAACCTCTGTTTCAAAATAAATCATAGTAATAATAATAAAAAGGGGGTTGGGGTTGCGAGAAAAGCATGGATATAGAATGCCCCTAGGTTCAAACCCCACTACCATAAAAAGTAAAAGAAAAAGAAAAGAAGCAGCCCCACATCTCACTCTCACTCATACAAGGAATCAATACCTGGATAAATGCAAAGTAATGAATTTTCTTGAATGTAAGATGACACTACTGGGCACTAAACTGGTCCAGAACAAAAGGAAATGCAGGCACCAAAAACTAGGGAATATTGACACACCGATTTGGGGTAGACATAACAAGATGCCAAAAACAAGAGCTCCTGTGGAGATGTCATGGAGTTGGTAGAGGCTGCCCATGCACTAGAAAGAGATACAGTCCCTGAGGGCATTTGAGCCCAGGATACCAACTGCCTTCAGACCTTTCTTCTCCATGTTTCTTTATAGAGCAAAAGTTTTCATCTCTAGGGGACAGGCAAAAAAAAGCAAAAAAAAAAAAAAAAAAAAAAAAAAAAAAAAAAAAAAAAAAAAAAAAAAAAAAAAAAAAAAAAAAGCAAAACGAAACAAAAATAAACACCCATTATTCTACGGACACTTAAAAATCCATTGTAGCTGAGAAATGAGAAAGGAGGTACCACTCCTGGAAAGCAGGGAAGGAATGTGTGTGGGCTCAGAAGAACCTGGAGAGGGACAGGTGAACTGAGCAGCCCCTAAGTCCTCATGGACACAGTCCCTGCCTAATGGACCACTCACCTTCAGGCTGACAAATGTCAGCTAACAACTACAGAGTGCTGCTGGGACAGAGGAATAAGATGGACAAGAACAAAGAAAAAGACTTCCTCTGAGGTGTAACACCTAAAGCTGGTGATAGAGCCCATGTTAAGAAAAAACTGGGGCAAACTATCCCTGACCATGTACCATTAAAGATTTCAAATACAGTGGCACTTTTTAACTCAATAGCTTGTACTTAAGGTCTGGAAAAAGCAAGAACATGCACATCTCCAGGCATAAAAACTCCTCACTTCAGTCTTTCCATTTTGTACAAGGTGATCGGTTTTTAGGGGAAAAATGTGTCATGTGAAAATGCAAAGCAAAAGAAAAACAAATAACCAGGACTACTCCTTAATGAAAAAGCAATCATCAGAATAAGATTCAGATCAAACAAAACATCATAATTAGATAATACGGAATTTAAAATAATTATGAATAGTATATTTAAGCTGTAGGGAAAAGGTGAAAAATTTATAAGAAGTGTACTTCCATCAGAGAGATGGGAACTATGGGAAAGAATCAAGTGGAAATGATAGAAATGAAAAACAGTGTTAGAAATGAAGTATAGCTGTAATGGATTTAAAATGGATTTATCAGTAGACTTAATAAAACTGAGAAAATAAAATACAAACAGGTCAATAGGAATTATCCAAAATGAAACACAAAGGAAAAAACAAAAACAAAGAAGGGGTATAAAGAACAAGGTAACCAAGATCTGTTGAATAATACAAAATAATTTAATATCTGCATAATTGGAATCTGAGAATAAGAATAATGGAATTGGAAATAATTATATAAAGAGGTAATGAAAAGAATGCCCTTGGGTTCAATTACACATACACACACACACACACACACACACACACACACACACACACACAGATCAATTTTCCAGAATTTCACAATGATATTTATGTGACATCCTGGAAATTGTAAAACTATAGAAAAAGAAAAAGATCTATGATTGCCAGGGATTTGAGTGGGAGTGGGAGTATGAGTTTACTGAAAAAGTTTGGCATAAGGGAAATTTAATGGTAATAAAATAATGCCATTTTTAACTGTAGTGGTTGATACAGCCCTCTAGGCTTCTGTCAGACCCCATAGGACTTAACACCACAAAGTGAAGTTTTATTATATGTAACTTTACAAAAAAATCTACCAAGTTGTGAGAGGAACTCAAGATGGAATGTGGACAGTGACAAATGAACCAACCTGTATTATAAATCAATCATGTGACCACACTGGAGTCAAGAGAATGAAGCTCCCCTAAGTAACTTTAGAAAACCATGTTTTGACTGGATATTTTAAGGCTAAAATCAAAGGAAACTGCACAAACACTATATTATGCAAATATACTTCTCACAGGAATAAGAATTATCAATTTGAAAAATATATATTTCCTAGAATTGTAGGGTCCTGAGAGGTAGATTTTCACTGTTGAAAAGGGAGCAGCACATTAGAACAGGAGAAAAAGTGATCATATCACTTGAGAATTCTCAATATTCAAGGAAGGGAATACTACTCCCATTCAGAGGCAATATCTTTCAGTTTAGAAAAATAAATGTCAAGATTCTCAGAGGAAAAAAGTGTAAGACTCTGGGCAGAAGTTTTGTTAGGGAATAAAGCTCCAGGGATATGCGTGGCATTCTACGGGGAAAATAAATAGAAGTAGGAGATGAAATCACAAGGGGTCATAGTAAGCAAGGGGGAAATATAGCTAAAGAAATCATTTTGGCCACAGAAAAAGCTTTTTGAGCTATGTCTCTAAAAGAAGGTCATCAAACAATAAGAAGAAAACTGCAAAATAGTGCCCTAAGAATTATAAAATAAAACAAAGTATTAAATCCCAGAACAGAATTAACGGTGCTTATTAAGAACAATATTAAAAAAAAATGAATGAGAGGAGGAATGAATATAGAGCTGGAGTTTCAATGTTAATAGCAAACAGAAATCAACCAAAGGGATAGAGCTTCAATTTTGCTCCAACTTCTCTTGTTAGGAGAACAATCTTTAATATGAAAGATTCTCTTAACTGCAGACATTGTGAAGAATGTTTCAAGTCTTTTCTAGAAAGAAAACAGCAAAAGGAGGAACTTGCAGATGGATAAATTACTCAGTTTCAAAAAAGGTAAACACTAAAGATGCCGAAATTCATAGCACCTAATGTAAACTGCCCAAAATATCTAGTCCATATTACAAAACAGATGGTCTGTGAACATTCACAAAAGGAAGTACCTAACATTTGGTCTCAGCATGATCTCAGTAAATGAAACATGACAAACTAAATTTATTCCCCCCTCCTTTTTTTGATACATCTACCAGACGGTTAGATGAGAGAAATGCCCCAGAAAATAATGCATCTGGATTTTAGAAAGCCATTTGATGATTTTCTCAGCTGTCTCTCCAGACACACCAGAGCAATGTGGGCCAGCAGATAGTGCTATAGCTAGACATGAGCCTGGTTCTACGCCAGACCCAGGTTGTTGATTGATGAATCTGTGTCAGGCAGGTGGAAAGCCTCACTCCATGCCCCAATGCTATGCTCTTGGCCTCTTTTGTTCAACCTATCTATCAATATCTGCTTGAGCTCATGCTGCAGCATTTGTTAAGTACATCAAAGTAGTAGAGAAATTCACTAACATTTATTCAGCTTTATAAATATTATGTGTTTGTCATAATGCATGTTAGTTAAATTTACTCTTACAACAGTCCTATAAGGTATAGGGTATCATCCTCATTTTAGTGTGAAGGAAATTGGAACTCAGAGAAATGAAATACCTCTCCTGCAGCTAGTGTTAGTCAAAAGAGGAAATAAGTTTGCATAATTCAAAGTTGATGGCCTTTTAAGTCTATTGTACTATCTTGAAATAAAGATCAATAGCAGAATGTGATTATCATAAAAATTATCACTGGCTTCTGCTACATTAATAGGCATTTAGTGACCAGATTAATGGAGGTAATTCTACCATGCTCTGCAGTGATCTGACTATACCTAGAATTAT
>PVLC010012516.1:0-37445 GCA_004027655.1 Graphiurus murinus
CACGCTTGTAATCCCAGCATTTGGGAGGCTGAGACCGGAGGATCCGGGTTCGCGGCCAGCCTCAGCTACCTAGTGAGGCACTCCGCAACTTAGTGAGACCCGGTTTCGAAATAAAGAATAAAAAATAGGACTGGGGGTGTAGCTCGGAGGTAGAACGCCCCTGAGTTCAATCCCTAGTACCGCAAAAAAAAAAAAAAAACAAAAAAAACCAAACAAACAAACAAAAAAAAGTAAGCCAAATATTCAACACCCCTTACTTAAAGGGAATAGAACTTATAGAATCAGATATTTCAAATACCTAAGATTTCTGGGTATTTCACTTCCCCTTCTTAAAGTCCTCTGAATCTGACAGTGCATTTCGATTCTGAAGCAAAGCATCCAGAATGAATAGTTTGCCAGTTTTCAGGAGGGCAAAGTTCTAATTCAACCACCAACTCATTGCTTTAGTTTTTTTCCCCTGCTTTGAGCATTGGTCTGAACCCAGATGCAAACCCATGTCCTCTAATTATGTGGGTTAGACAAGCTAAAATATGGACAAAATGCTATTTTTAATGGCAAGGGAATTATGTAAAGTAAGAAATATTGGTATATTGATATAAATTCTATTATCAAATGGCCTGAGTTTAAATCCCATCTCTGTCGCTTATTGACTGTGTGACATAAGTCAAACTACTTACTTTTGTGCCTTCATTTCCTCATCTATTTGTATTGATAATAATACATTTAATAGGATGGGTGTAAGAATTAAATGAATCAATACATGCAAAACATTTAAAGCAGCTCCTTACATAATTAATTAAAATTGTTATTTTGCTATCCTTGTTTGGCCAGTGATCTCCCTTGTGATGTCTTTGACCAGCATGGGAAAGTGAATCCTTCTTTTCCTTTCATAATGTATATATCCTAGAACAGGGTTGTTCAATATCTATTCACTTCTTCTAAAACTGTTTACTTGTCTGTGTCCCCATTAGACTGTCAGGTATGTGAGGGCAGGCCTGCTCTTAATTAACTTTTGTATCCCCTGTTTATTGTATAAATTAATCAGGACTAGAAACTATATGGTTAGATATGTTTTCTGTCCAAATTCACATTTTTATATAATTAAGCAATGGATTCCAGATGAGACTTCACATCAACATTATGAGAAAGGGAACCACACTGGATAAGCTGGCTATGTCACATATTGGCTGTTTGATTTGGGGAAGATGACTACATTTCTCTGAGCCTCAGTCTCCTCATCTATCAAATGGGTAGAAGGATGTAGTTTGTAGAGTAGTCGTGAAAATGAAATGAGATGATACAGATCAAATGTCTTGCACTTAATAAACCTTCTTGTTAACACTTTCTTTTTTAATTTCATTTTTTAATTGGTATATTGTAATCATACATCTTTGTTAGGTACAAACTGATAAAGGCATACATGCACACATTTCTCATTTAACCCTACCCCAATTCCCGCCCCTCTTGTTAACACTTTCTATTCCTTTCTTTCTCCTTTAATCAAAAGTGCTGCTCAACAAGAATTCGAAGACAACTAGACAGAAACCTCACCTTTCATAAAATGGTGGCATGGATGATAGCACTTCACTCTGGTAAGTTTATGAAGATATTTGAAATTGTGAAGAAAAATTGGAACCAGAAAATCCCCTATATTCTTGGATACCTGTGTTTAAGAGATCAACCTTTACTGGTTGATTATGTTGTGGTCAGATATGCTATGTTTTTTAAAATTAGTTCTGTTCAAAAGTATTCCTCAATTCTTTCTATTGCCTTGATATTAGTATTTATTCTTAAAGATTTTTCATCTTAGGATCTCCCTGTAAAGATTAAAATATGCCACAGGAAAAGTCAATCCTGGTGTCTTCACTCTTTCCTACCTCTTTTGGTATAAAAAATGTTTGTTAGTCCATGTGTGACAGCTTTTATTAATTCTATAATATTTCTGAGCTACACATTCAGACATGTAGATTTTTTTTCAGTAAATCTATGGAAGAATCAGCTCAAAAATTGAATATTCATTATGAAAGCCCTTATCAGCTAAACATCATCATCATTATTATTTTGTTATCACATATACAAATATAATAGGTATATGTATGTATATTATATGTTATTATAATTATTAGGGTGATAGTGTTAATACAAGAAAGGATATGTTTAGAATCCTTATCAAACTTCCATTACTTAATTTAATAAATAATTCATGTGCCAGACAACAATAAACATGCATAGTAATGAAACAAAACAGGCTTTCACTCTGCCCCAAAGTAGTTTATCACTAACATGAATAAAATAGACTTAGTTTACAAACATTTAACTGGTTTCCTTTTCTACCAAATCATGCAGGCTTTTTGAGTTGGAACAAATGAAATAGTACAAAATAAATGTATGATAAGATCTTGTTAGAAAGTAACAGAGTATACTGGTAAAGAGTACAGGCTTGTTTGCCAAGCTGCCTGGACTTGACTCCTAACTCTACTACTTCCTGTCTCAGTATCTGTGGGCAAGATTATATGTGTGTGTGTGTGTGTGTGTGTGTGTGTGTATGTGTGTGTGTGTATACACACATATATTAGTGCAATTATAAACCATAGTGGGGTTCAGTGCAATACAAACATACATGTACACAGCTCTTGGTATATTTCCTTCCATTTTCCCCATACATGTTAGTGAAATTGGTAGTGACACCTTCATAACAACCCTTGACTTTCTGCGACTGGCTGATCTCACTTAGCATAATATTCTCTAGTTCCATCCTTTTTTTTTTTTTTTGAGGTACTGGGGATTGAACACAGGGGCATTCTACCTCCGAGTTCCACCTCCAGCCCTATTTTTTATTCTTAATATTGAAACAAAGTCTCACTAAGTAGCTGAGGCTGATCTTTTTTTTTTTTTTTTTTTGGCGGTACTGGGGATTGAACTCAGGGGCGTTCTACCTCCGAGCTATACCCCCAGCCCTATTTTTTATTCTTTATTTTGAAACTGAGTCTCACTAAGTTGCGGAGTGTCTCACTAGGTAGCTGAGGCTAGTCCGAACCCGGATCCTCTGGTCTCAGCCTCCCGAATGCTGGGATTACAAGCGTGCGCCACCACACCCGGCTTCTGAGGCTGGTCTTGAACCTGCGATTCTCCTGTCTCACCCTTCCAAGTACTGGGATTACAAGCGTGCACCACCAAGCCCAGTTGAGTTCCATCCATTTTTCTGCAAATATGTTTGTTCTTTTTTATGGCTGAGTAAAATTCCATTGTGTGTATATAACACATTTTCTTTTTCCATTCATCTAGGTTGATCTCAGAATTTGGCTATTGTGAATTGTGTTACTATAAACACGGTTATACATGTATCACTATAGCATTCTAACTTTAATTCTTTGGGAAAGGTGCTGAAAAGTGGTATACCTGGGTCATATGGTGACTTCATTCCTAGTCTTTTGAAGAACTTCTATATTGATCTCCATAGTGGACAAACAAATTTACAATCCCATCAATAGTGTATAAGAGTTCCGATTTCCCCATATCCAAATTTTAAAGTAATCTATTCCCCAGTCTCCTCATCTATAAGATAAACTGGTATTAATTACACTTACATCATTGGGTCAATGTAAAGATTAAGTAAATGTGAAGCACTAATAACAGTACTCTACACCTAGTAATCCCCATGTGACTGTGAAATAAAGAAGTCATTTATTCTTAAGGATTCATACTTCTGACCATTGGTTTGAATCAATCTGATAACATTTGTCATCTTTCTCTAGAAGTAATTATAGAGTAAGGTTAATGGGACAGTCGTTAGGCACACATTACATACGAGTTTTCTTCTTTGATAACAAACATATTGGGGGAGAGAAAGATAATAAGAGCATATCTACCCCACCCCCAAGACTAAGGCTATTTCATAGACTCTTAGAACTTGATTGATTTTTCAAGGGTGTGAAGATCAATGCCTTCATTTTACAAATGAGGAAACCAAGACCAGAGAGGTTAAGTGATTTTCCCACAGTCACACAGAACTTACCCACTAGAACTGCCTTGTCTCTCTGGCTGTGGAGACCCAGTTCTTGCTTATAAACATCCTAGGCCACAAGCTGTCTCCCTATGACATCACAGAGTCAGAGGCTGTAGCCAGAAATCTAGATTACAATAAATGTGTGCATACCCTTTACACTCTTTGTTTCTCTTCTCTGCCCTCTGCAGCAATTCACACCATTGCACATCTCTTCAATGTGGAGTGGTGTGTAAATGCCCGAGTCAACAATTCTGATCCTTATTCAATAGCACTCTCTGAAATTGGAGACAAAAAGGGTGAACATTATCTCAATTTTGCTCGAGAAAGAATCAAGGTAAGCCTTTAGTTTCCTGACTCAGCTGTTTCCTAGGCTGGCAAAACAGAGGACTAGATTTCAGTGAGTGAGAACTCCACTGGGCCAGAACAATAATAATAAAAGTTATCTAAGAGTTAAAGGGTGGGACTGTAGATTGTAAGAATGGTGAGTCCAGAGCCAGGAAGTAGCACCCCCTGATCCTATGTGTGGAGGGTGTTCTGATGTTTTCCAGGTGTTTAAGCTCACCTGTTAAAGTGTGTGTATATGGAGCCTGGAATGATTCAGGCTCTCCCATGACCATGCTCACCAATCAAAGAAAGACACAAATACATGTCCAATCAAATAAAGCTGTGTTTATTACTTGCAACAGTGAAAAAGACCTCACATCATGAAGAAGTCTGAGATGTCTCAGGGAGATAATAGGAGGGACTTGTTACAGGACTAGGCTTGTGTTAGATGGTTTGGGGGAGAGTTTATGAAAGCAAGGATTCACTCTGCATTGGGTACGGTCAGGACTGGGGATAGTTCTGGGATTCCTATCCTGATTTTTTTTCTATGATGCAGAAAGAACAAAATAGGGCTAAATCTACAATAGATAAAGAAGCCTCACCACCCATCGTTTTTTCTGGGTTCAGACATGGTTTCAGAACTGACTTTTTTTGTATTGGGTATTGAACCCAGGAGTGTCCTACCTCCGAGCTACACCCTGAGCCCTATTTTTATTTTTTGTTTTGAAACAGGTTCTCACAAAGTTTATGAGGGCCTCGCTAAATTGTCAAGGTTGGCCTTGAACTTGCTAGCCCCCTGACTTGGACTTCCAAGTACTGGGATTTCAGGCATGCATCACTGCACCCAACAGAACTGTCTTGTTTTTATCACACTCTATCACAGTCAGACTGAACTTGTCTAATGTTGGTGCTCCATGAAAATACTTATGTTAACTAGGGAACGCCCTGGCATGTGTTAGTGTCAGGCCAGCCACCAGCTGACAATTTACAGCTTTTGATCCTTTTTGCCTATACCATCTGAGAGGGTATCCCCTGTATCTGAAATTTGTCATTCTTTGCCATGCTAGGAGTGACTCATAAGTCCTTCAAGGGTAGCCATGAGGGGTATCTAGAGGCAAAGACTTCTCACATCCTAAGGGCTATTGAAACTTCTCGGGAAAGCACTAAGTCATTTTCATATGTCTAAATCACATTACTATGCATCAAATTTCAAACACGTTTTCTTGCATTTAGAAAAAAATCACAAGAGAAGACCCTCCATTTTGCCAAAATGTTTGTCTTTGAACTGACAAGAGAAAAACTTCCCTGACCTACTTAGGGACAGAAATAGATATTTTTTTCTTTACATTGTTCATTGTTTGCCTGATGATATATAAGGGCAGCAATGTGAATATACTAGGTGAAATGACACTGTCACACTGTCCAGATCTTCTTGGGTCACTTCACTGTATCTGAGCTCTCCCAGATATAGATTTCATTTCAGTGGCCCATATTTGCATTTCTTCCTCCAAGAACTGCCCTGAGGCTATTAGTATCCCTTTACCCACAGGCTCAGAGATTTGGAAGGATCTGGATGGCTACTTCTTCCTGGATAGCCATGATCTGAAGAGTGTAGATCATGAAAGCACAGTGTTTTTGCCTGAAGTCAGGATAAAGTCTGGGTGTAACACACTCCAGAGATGCCCTGTAGGATCAGGTAGAAGCCACCCTCTAAGAGACTGAGCTCATCCTCTTGCTTAGATTTTTCCTTCCCTGTCACAACCCTCATTTCCTTGACAGTTTCTCTTGGAGCACTCTTTAAAAATCATTTGCCCATGAATCTACAACTCAAGGTTCACTTCTGGAAGCACTGTGGCCCTTTCTAAATCAAAGGGAGAAAGAACTTCAAACACTTTTAGGGAATGTTTTAGTTGATGATTTCCTTTATATGATACTCCCTTAGAACTATCTAAGTGTGTGGTTTATATTTCCTATGACTCCTCAACCATGAGAAGTCTTGCATTTGAAAGCCTACAATAATGTGTGTGTGTGTGTGTGTGTGTGTGTGTGTGTGTGTGTGTGTGTGTGTGTGTATGTTTCACAGAACCCTGAAGGGAGCCTGTACGTGGCTGTGACTCGCTTGGCAGGCATCACTGGAATTGTCATCACACTCTGTCTCATTTTAATTATCACCTCTTCCACCAAAACCATCCGGAGATCATACTTTGAAGTGTTTTGGTACACACATCATCTATTTGTGATCTTCTTCATCGGTCTTGCCATCCATGGAGCTGAGTAAGTTTTGATTGCCAAAGCCAAGGGCTTTGTGTCCCTCAGTTTCTAAGTGTAGTACCTTCTTAGAGACATGGTGATTTCCTAAAGGAATATGAGAGGACAGCAGAGGTCAGTTTATAGAAAGTGGTTGGGAGCACTTTTGATTTCTTGTACCCAACTAATTGCTATTTCATAATGCAGTTATTTATAGCAGCTGGAAAAATACACCAAAGTATGAGTATCTTTGCAAGTGTATAAAACATATTGAGATCACTGGTAGGGTCTTGAGGATCTTGAGTGTTTACAATGTAGTGGCTTAATCATTAATGAATTAAACAAACCCTCAAAATACATCGGTTAATGATCAATCAGTTAAAGGGGTTTGCTGTATTTCAATGAGTTAAGCCAACAATCAGTTATTTGGTTACTTACTGCATATGAGGACTTATCTCAAGCACCATGAGGAATATTAGCAGGAAAAATACAGGGATGTTACCTTCAAACTTTTTTTTTTACTTTTTTTTTTTGCAGTACCTTCAAACTTTATAATAAAAATAACAGCTAACTTCCATTGAAAACACATGTTCTATGTAAAAGTCTGTTCTAGGAATCTCACATGAAGTGTTTCTTTTAATCCCCCAAATGTATCGTTGTTCTCTCTAGTTTCATTTACTGGGAATTGTAATTGGAGACAAGGAACATGAAAATAAAAATTTAAAATATGTAGGCCAGCAAAGTATGGTGGCACACACCTGTAATCCCAGTCCTTGGGAGTCTGAGACAGAAGGATTACAGGTTAGAGGCCAGGTATGGTAACCTAGTAAGACCCTGTTTCAAAATAAAAAACAAAAATAAAAGAGAGCTGTAGGTGTAATTCAGAGGTAGAACACCCCTAGGTTCAACCCCCAATTCCACACACAGGCAAAAATATGTAGGCCAGGTCACCTTGGCTGGTAAGTGGTCTAGAGCACATGTGTTCTACAGGGCCCTCCCTGTGAGTAATATGCTTAGAGAGACACACGGCGCCTGTGTGCGTGCTTGGGAGGAATCCACTTTAATACCAGATTTCCCCTTTCTACTGTTTCACACCACCTGCACACAAAGGCAAGCCTGGGGAAGTTCCCTGGTGGGTATAGAGTTCCAGGAAAGCAGGGGCAGGGGAAGTAGACACTCAATGCTCAAACACTCTGCTCAGACTCAAGATGGCCTAGTGGTGGCCAAAACTTGAGGGTGAAAAGGGGAAGTTTGGGAAGAAGAAGCCCTGGGCAACCTCTGTGTGCACTCATAACCTGCTTCCTGATTCTGAACCCTGATAACTCTTTCTAAGCATAGAGAAAAGACCATATATATATATATCTTGGCTCTCCTAAAGCAATTGAATATCATTAAAAGGAACTAACCATTTCAGTGAATCCTAGAGACGAGAATGAATTTCTTGCCTTCTCTCATTTAGTAATCCCGCCACTTCCTGTCTGCATGGTGCTCTTTTGGAGCAGACAGAGGAAATTTATTTATGCTATTTTTCCATTTGAGGAGAATCTGCTACTTACACTGAGACTTATGGCTAGGAAATAGCTGAAGTGGGATTGAAATTCAGGTTTCCAAACTTATGCTCTTAATACAGAGAAGACAAGGAGAAAATCAGATTTTTTCCTTATCATTAACCCCCATATGAACTTGGGAATCAAGAATTGTGATAGTTATCATTTTTGGACGCTTGCTTTTTTCTGATATTTTTATACATCATGCCAGTTAACTACTAAAATCAACCTTTAATTAAATACTATTATACCTATTTTATAGCTGAAGAAGCCAAGGCTCAAAAGAAGTTAAATAATTTTCCCAAGAAAGCCAGATTACTAAGGAGTAGAACTGAGATTACAACCCAAGACTATCTAGCTTGAAACAGAATTGTTTTCATTAAATCGTTTTGCTTTGAGTTAACATCTCCCTTAGGCTTGTTATGAGGATGAGTTGAGATAATTTGTGTACAGTTCCTTTCATCAAGCCTAGCCATGATAGGTGTTCAATACATAGCAATTCTCTTTACCAAGACCTAAGAATGGAGTGAGGTGACTAATGGCCTCGAATTAAAACATTTTCGGAGTATACCATGGTAAATATTATATATGGAATATGGCATAACAAATTTTAGTTCTCCAAAACTCCTTTTAAAAAGGATCTCTCTTTTTTCTTTTGTATTTGAAGACTCTGTTACTTATATTTCTTGAAGTCAAGAACATGACTTACCTAATTTGTGCCTCTCTCCCTCCACTATTAAGGAACCAAGCAGTGTCTTTTATTTTACTAGTTTTTAATAGTTGCTGAATTAATATTTGCTGGATTTAGGTGAATGAGCTCTAAACACCTAACAGTACACACTATTAGTGCTGATGTCTGTGAGAATGGCATAATCCTCAGAAGGTTAAGTCTTCCCAAACAGATTTTAGCCTCATAGCTTTAGAAAAGTTTTGAACTCACCAATAAGCACTTCTGCTAAGTATCAGTCCACTATGATTGATTGTATGAGCAGTACACTGTACAAAGGTGCCTGGCTTGGGAGACAAAAAGTAGCTCATGCTCAGTGCCCATGCCTTTTGCCTGTTGGACTGTCGTTACGAAGGAAAACCTTTTTCTAAGTTGCACAGTGGCACTGTAGGGGCTAGCAGTCACTCTATTAGATTTGTAGTTTTTCAGTTTCTATAAATGAAAATAATACTAAAGACAGAAACATATATTCTCCCTTAAGAAAACACATATTGATGTGATAAATTTTAAGTACAAAATCCACATAAGGGTACTTAAAATATGTCCAGAATATCAAGACTGGGGATGTAGCTTAGTGGTATTTGCTTAGCATGTGGGAGGCTCTGAGTCCATCCCCAGTGCCACATACACACAAAAATCCAAGAATATAAAAATCACAGACAGTTTTTTGCTATTAACTAAATGGGCTGAACTTATGTTTTTCTCCCAGACGAATTGTACGTGGGCAGACTGCAAAGAGTTTGGAAGAACACAAACTAGAATTATGTAAAAACAATTTCTCACTGTGGGGAAAAGTAAAGGATTGCCCTATCCCTGAATTTTCCGGGAACCCTCCTATGGTATGTAAAATTGATTGTTGCTCTGATAGCTTTATAATGGTAATCTTCAAACTGTGTCTAGGGCATCTACAAATGTCATAGAGCTGTCCATTAAAATATCATGGAGCTTCTAGGGTGTTGTAAGTGTTTACTTTTCTCCACTATATTTATCGATTAGATTTATTTCTTGAAAAATGAACTTTGCATTGGTCTGTTATTAATATTTTGATATAAAACTTAGAAAAGCAGTGTTTTTAAAATTGCTATTTGGGTTCAAGAGGTTCTTTTGTTCTGGATGTGAGGAGCACCATAGAACACACCAGTTAATGATTTTCAGAGGGATACTTAGGGATTCTATCCTGAGCTGAGTTGGATAATGCAGGTAAATCACTTATAAGCAGCTAGGGGAGCAGGAAGTAAAACTTTCTATAGGGCTTTCAGAACTGGGAATAAAATTGATGATGTGGCACACTAGGCTGCCTATAGGCATTAGGAGGCCTACTCTATCACATATGAAAGAGACTGGAAAGCCAGGTTCATACAAATTCCCAATGGTAACTAATAATGGGACAGGAGTGTGACAAAGGTGATCAAAGGTGAAATGCTTTCTCCAGTGGGGAGTTCTGAACAGTTCCATTCTGTGTATTCTCAATATTTTTTATCTATAAAGTGAGAATTAGGACCTGTAATTTTCATTATCTTTTTCCTCCATTGGAAGACAGTATATTTTATTGGTTATTGTGCTAACCACTGATATAAAACTAGACAAAAATAAACATTCATACAGGGATTCTAAACAGGATTATTATTCTTTCTTAAGTACAGTATCACATAAAGGAAAAAAAATTCCATCCCATTTTATCCATTCTTTTCCCCTACTTTGCTGACATAGGAATACCCTTCCTCTAAACACAGGATGCTATGAAGTCTTAGCAACTTTGAGCATCTTTGTTCATTAATGAAAGCAATGAGATGTATCAGTAAAGTGTCCTGACCACATGCAAACATTAATAGAAAGGATAAAAAGGGAACCATATTGCTGGTTCGCTTATGGACCTGGGAAGGCACATTTTCTTGAAGAGAGCTAGAATCAGAGTACTACTACCTTAACAGACATCTTCCTCAAAGGAGCTTTTGGGTCTCTGGGGACATTAGAGGCAGTGTCCAAATGTGACTCCATTCAATGGTACCCCATGGTGGCACCTGGGAAACAAATGGATGACACAAAACTTTTTTTAGTTTAATAGCCTTTTAATTAAAATAACCAATAAACAGCATTAATTACGTATAACTACTTATTTTCTGAGTATTAAATAATTTTGTTAATAATGAGAAATGTTAAATTAGATTATAATTAGTTATATATGGATATATATGTTGATTGATGCATTGTTTTCATACATTGTAATTAGATTCAAAATGATACATTCATACACACACAAAACATCTCTTGGTGTGTCTCCTTCCCCATTCCAAGAAAATGAAGTTCAGCAGCAGAACATTCCTAACCTCTGGTGCAAATATTGTTCAACTTTGGTTGGAGATCGGGACATTCAAGTGCTCTCACCTTCTAACAATGTTTCCTAAGGAAACAATTTAGTAGAAAAGTGATATGTGAAAATATGGGATGCATTTCCTGATTTTTTTTTCCTCTTTGGAATCCATTCTAGAAAGTCATGCTTTAGATGCTACTGCCTTCTAAAAAAATTTTTTACACCTTCAGATATTAAACTAGGAACCCAACTGGCCACGTCCTAGGGTAGATATGTTTGGCTTAAATGTTTTTATATAGCCAACAATGTTATAGATTAATTCTAGTGTTCCAAAACACTGCATATTCTGACCATATGGATATCTAGAGAAATCTAATAATATTTGGGTTTGTCCCTGTTCCACAAGTGCATTGCATAGCTCCTAGAATTTACCAGAATATTGAAGAAATAGCTAAACTCTTGCATAAAATTTGTCATCTTGCAAAAGATTATTCTCTACCTACATGGCTGAAAGAAGGCAATTGCAATCTTGCATTAGAATATAGTGTTGCTGAAATGTTATCCTTTACAGAAATGCTAATTCTGAAACCAACCTTGCTTTACTGTAGGGTTGTTGCAACTGCAATTGTGACACTGAGAGGAAATCTCATTCTCATGGGTAGTTCCTCTTTGGAAAGTTTCAGACTGTAGGTATAGTTCTTCAATGTGGCTAAGGAACAACTTCATTTTATCAGAATTTCAGATATTTTTCATATGTTCTTCTTTTGAAGTTTACTTATCCAGGGTATAGTATTTAAGCAAGCCTACAAAGATTAACCTGGCTTATAAAATTTTTTCTTTCTCTGAATCTTTTATTAGTCATCACCCCTGAACATATCCCATTTTCATTTTTTATTTGATTACAGACTTGGAAATGGATAGTGGGTCCCATGTTCCTGTATCTCTGTGAGAGGTTGGTCCGGTTTTGGAGATCACAACAGAAGGTGGTCATCACTAAGGTATAGTTGGGTTAGGAATTGCTAGTTGTCAGTATCTAGTTATTTATGAAAAGTTCTACCCTGGTTCTTTATGTCATTGGCCCGAGCTGTCTTTTACCTACTTTACTTTGATTAAACTTAAAGCAGATAGAAGACTTACACTTTATGTCAATGTACTTAGCTCAATAATCAAGTGGTTTTGTCTTTAACTGGGGACAGTAAAAGGTGCTACTTTCTGTATTGAAATGAAGCCAATTGCTTTGTGTACACGAATCTCTGTGTATGTGCATGTGTGCATACGTGTGTGTGTGTGTGTGTGTTCATGCACAAGCACACATATAGAGGGGAAAAATATAGAGGCATTATGTGGTTAGGTTAAGAGTTGAAAAGGAAATGAGTGAGTCTTAAAATTATTAGATGCCAAAAGAACTGGGTAACCAAGGTTGAGACTGAAATATTTCCCGAGGTCACTTTTGTCTCCTCTTCTATGGTTTATATGTAATCATAGAATAATAGAACTGATGCCCCCAAAGTCTCAATGAACTTAGTAACTAAGTTGCACTTTGAATTCAGTCTCCTAACTTCAAGTCTTGAGTGGCTTTTCCTCCTTTCTTCTATTTTTTTTTTCTCATCACAAAGTAAATAGACATCCAAGTAAATAAATAGCAACAGAAACTTCTTGTTATAATTTCAGGAAACACCAGCCAAGGCTATTTTATCAAGTAAAACTTAATATAATTAAACTCAGTTAAAAAAGTATATACCCAAACCCTACTATGGATTATTTTTGCAAAACACACAAATCCTTCTGTCCCCAACACTAGCTCTTTTCATTTGACATCCATGAAAGGTCAGATTAAGACTAGTCCTGCTAGCATTGGAAGTCTTGCAATATAGGAAGTCACAACAGTTCTCCTTTTATGCTATTTATATTGTATTATAAGAAAAACCCCACAGATCAGCAAAACAAGCTGCTACAAAATTCCCCTTACTAGACAAGAGATTAGTGAACCAGACAAATTTCTCTTAACCATACTTCTAAGTCAACACTTATTTTCATGTGAAGAAAATAGATATTCATTTTCTTTTTATACAAGCATAAGAAGCAAGATGTTATCCAAAAACATTCCAATGAGAATACTGTCTACTAGTACATCTTACTTAGTTAGATTATATTTGTACCTGTGGTAGCAATATTGCAATATGGTAAAAAATTATCTTTGCCACAGAAAATTGCAGCACAGTAAACAATTTTCAACATAACTTTCAGATTTCAAATTGATGCTTTCCAGCTTCTTATTTCAGAGCAGAAGGGAAATTGGTTACAGCCAGGTCATGTAAGATGCATTTAAATCACAAGTTTTGGAAACACTTGACAATTTTTTGTGTGTGACATTAGGGATCAAATCTAGGCCTCGTTCATGCTTTACCACTAAGCTACATCCCAGCCTATAATTTTTATTGAAAGAATTTCCCACTCTCCCATAACTCTTGTCATGAAAAGAAAAGCCCAGCAACATCAGTCAATATTTAAAAGCTGTTATTTTGTTTTTATTGATTTTCCTTTCCTCTAATGTCCCTGACTTTATTTTAGTTATACATATAAAGTTCTTATAGGCATCTTAGGAAACATCAATGAACAATATATTACTTTTTCCTTTTTTAGTTTGATTTTATTTTTATTTTATTATTATTATTATTATTATTTTGCAGTACTGGGGATTGAACTCGGGGGCATTCTACCTGTGAGCTATACCCCCAGCCCTATTTTTTATTCTTTATTTTGAAACCGAGTCTCACCAAGTTGCAGAGTGCCTCACTAGGTAGCTGAGGCTGGCCGTGAACCCGGATCCTCTGGTCTCAGCCTCTCGAATGCTGGGATTTCAAGCGTGCGCCACCACGCCCGGCTTGATTTTATTTTAATTGACATATAATTGTGCATATTTATAAGGTACAATGTTATGTTTAATACATTATGCCTTGTTTAATCATCAAATCAGTGTAATTGGCATATCATTCACTTCAAACATTTGTCATTTCATTGTGATGAGAACATTCAAAATCGTATCTTCTAGCAATTTGAAACATACAGTATTTTCCCATAGTCAACCTACTGTGAAATAGAATACCTGAACTTATTCATCCTATCTTACTATAATTTAGTACCCAGTAATCTGCCTTTATACATCTCACCTTCCCCAGTATTGTCATTGGCCTCTGGTAATCACCATTATACTCTCAACTTTTATGAGATCAACTTTTTTAGTTTCTACATATGAATGAGATCATGCAGTATTTCACACTGCGTTTGGCTTATTTCACCTAACATAATGACCTATAGGTTCACCCACATTGTCTCAAATGACAGAATTTCACCCTTTTATGGCTGAATAGTATTCTGTTGTATATATGCACCACATTATCATCTGTTTACAGACACGCAGGTTGATTCCATGGCTTGGATGTGATAAATAGTGCTGCAATAACCATGAGGATGTGGATATCTCTTTGATGAAAATAGTATAGTATTTCTGTGTTGCTTGTTATCATGTTCTATTTTAAAAAGATTTATCCACTTATTAGTTGATGGAAATTTGGATTGTTTTATTATTCACTATTATGAATTAAATTGCTATGAACATTTGTGTATGTGAAAAATGAAGGTGGCAATGGGGGGTAGGACCTAGCTTGGGGAGAGATGGATGATGTACCCCCAAGGAGCGAGAAATGTAGGAATGATTGTGTGAAATAGGGCAAGTTTGAAGTGTGATTCAGGATAAGGACAGACAGCATAGTTAGCCTGGTTTGTAAGCTGTAGCTATATAATAGCCTACGATATCTCCTTCTTTCATTCAGCTACCGAGGCCCTCTTTTGCCCCTTGGGGAGATCGAAGATCACCTTCCTTTACCTCTGAGAGAAAAAATAAACACAATGAACTGATAACTTAGGTTGTCTTCCCTAGTAAAGTCTCTAAGATAGAGAACTGCATGCAGAAGGCTAATAGGGGCATGCACTCAGGAGCTTAATCTGAAAAGAAAGTTCAGAAGGTGGGATTGAGAGGGAAAAGATGGCCCTGACCCACAATGTAGTGGCAACCATGGCCTCAGCCAATATGCTAGAGTGCTAGAGGTGAGATGGTCCCTTGGAATTGTCCCAAATTTAGGAGAAAGGACCAGGTCTTTGTATCCCTTCTTTAGCCCATCATTGTATATGAGCTGCATCTGAGATAATTCTCAGTGACCTACAACTATGCTGGAAGACATTCTGTGATGGCCCCGAAGTAGAGGCCTGGGTAGGGCAGCTTAGCTCAGCCTTTTATTCATATGCACAGTGAAAAGCAAATATGTGGGCAAAGTGTCATATCCAAAGACATGTTTTATTCCACAGGTGGTCACTCACCCTTTCAAAACCATTGAGCTACAGATGAAAAAGAAAGGATTCAAAATGGAGGTGGGACAGTATATTTTTGTCAAGTGTCCCAAGGTGTCTAAGCTGGAGTGGCACCCTTTCACACTGACCTCTGCCCCAGAGGAAGACTTCTTTAGCATCCATATCCGCATTGTTGGGGACTGGACAGAGGGACTATTCAATGCTTGTGGCTGTGATAAACAGGAATTTCAAGATGCCTGGAAGCTACCTAAGTGAGTACAAAGCACATATTACAAAAGTATATGAGTTCAGGGAAAATGGCACTGAATATCACCTCTTTCCTCACTATAATATCTCCTGAGTCTCTGACAAACATAGAGGTTCTAAGAATATAGGTAGCTTTCTCTGTGTTCCCCAGTGTATGTGTGCAGTGAGTTCATGCATACTTTAATAAGTCTTATATGACATATTATACATTTGGATCAAATATTAGTAATGCATACTCTCAAATTCCTTTTTGTAAGGGTCAAGGTCAAGTTATATTAATTTTTCTAACAAACAAAACTATATCATATCAAGATATTCCTAAATTTTAATTGGCTATGTTTACTTGACAACAGATGTCATATATTATTTGCTTTGCATCACTCTCTCCACATGCCTAACATAGTATCAGGCACTTAGTAGTTGCTGAAGAAAAGTTTGTTGAATAACCTAATGAACAGACAAATGAAAATTGGGAATGTTAACTCTGAAAGATGTTATGATGTAGAAAATTCTCACTACAATGTGCAATGTAAGTAGGAATTTCAAGTGTAGGATGCCCTGGGAAGAGACAGAAAAGTGTGTGCGTGTGTGTGTGTGTGTGTGTGTGTGTGTGTGTGTGTGTGTGTGTGTGTGTTATATGAAGAAAGAGAAAGAAAGAAAGAAAGAAAGAAAGAAAGAAAGAAAGAAAGAAAGAAAGAAAGAAAGATACATGGGGGGATGAAAACTATGGTGAGTTATCAAAAGTTTTCAGTCAGCTAAAAGTTCCTCTCCTTACTTCCAAACCCAAAGCTGGCATTAAATTGATGAGTTGAAATCTATTTGATAGAAGAAAGCACCAACCCATAGGTACATTGACCCAGTTTGAATTGACATATTGCACATCTTCAATAGTAATAAGCATTCCATCTTATTGTGAAGAACAAGATACCTCTGTAACTGTTTCCTCCCCACTTCCATACTTCCATTCAGGATAGCAGTGGATGGGCCCTTTGGCACAGCCAGTGAAGATGTGTTCAGCTACGAGGTGGTGATGTTAGTGGGAGCAGGGATTGGGGTCACTCCCTTTGCATCTATTCTCAAGTCAGTCTGGTACAAATATTGCAATAATGCCACCAACCTGAGGCTTAAAAAGGTAAGTTCCTTCATTGGGGGGGGGATGGGCTCAAGTAGCCATCACTCTCTTCTAAGTGAGAAAGTGCCTTCAAAGCTGAGGCTGGCAGAAACCATGGAAAGTGAAGAAAAGCTTTTGATGAATCTAGAGAGCCAGGCTTGGGCTATTTGATGTGTCTCTATAAGCAGCCTTATTAGTAAAAATAATATACTGTATTTGAATGGTGTTACTGGAAATTCATAAAGAAGAAAGTTGAGAAAGAGAGTATTCACGACTCCAACCCAATAGCTATCCTTTTTGTATAGTGTGTGTGTGTGTGTGTGTGTGTGTGTGTGTGTGTGTGTTGCTAGGGATGGAACCTAGGGCCTTGTGCATGCTAGGCAAAAGCTCTACCAGTGAACTATACCTCAGCCCTTGTATATTATTTTCTAATTTTTTGCAGGCTTACATATTATTAGAAAGTTATAAATATTGGCTGTGTATAATTTCATACCCTAATTTTTAAAACATAGAAAAATATTATTCAGTGTCATCATAGACTTCATAGTGATGATTTTAATGATTCTTTCATATTACATTGAGAAGATATAGAATAATTTTTTATAATCCTGTGTTGTAGATTGATACTGATCCAATTTTCAGCCCTTCAATGCTTTTTTGCAGGAGGAAGGCAGGAGGCATAAACTTTCTTAAGGATATCTTTCCGGGATCAATACTCAGGGGAGTGTTAAATGTAAAAAACCT
Source organism: Graphiurus murinus (assembly GCA_004027655.1). Classification (NCBI taxonomy): domain Eukaryota; kingdom Metazoa; phylum Chordata; class Mammalia; order Rodentia; family Gliridae; genus Graphiurus; species Graphiurus murinus. The sequence goes on from PVLC010012516.1 coordinate 17,632, forward strand.
GATGAAGTGATTCTATTAACTTTAAAGTGATTATATTAACTCTAAAGATAAATTATAATAGGGGCAGTGAGCCTACCTTGACTCCCCATTTACCTCTTTTCTATGTGGAGGAAGCGTGGGTATATTTAGTCAGCTTTTCTCATCACTGTAACAAAAACACCCAACAAGAACAACTTAGAGAAGGAAAGGTTTATTTGAGCTCACAGTTTCAGAGATTCAGTCTATAGTCAGTAGACTCCAAGGCAGAAACCATGGTGGCAAGGTATGATGGAGGTACACCACTTCACATCGTGGTGTCTGGAAGCAGAGAGACAGAAAGTGGCCTGGGACATATATAGTTTCCAAGGCCATGCCCCCTGTGACCCATCTCCTTCAGTCATGTCCCACATCAGAACCTTGCTGTATTATGGACATGATTTTAGCACATGAGCCTTTTAAGAATCATTCCAAACCCAAATCATAATAGGGTGGAACTAATTTTTTCCTTAAGAACTCATGTGTGCCTGGCAGTAGCAGGCAGAAAAGTCCTGCAGCAGCTGTTGCTAGTCTAGATTCCTTTGGTCCTTCTGAGCTGAGGAACAAAGAAACCAGGGATTCTGGGAGAGTAAGAGCAGCCCCACATGGAAAGTTTATGGGCCAGGTTTTTTTTTTCCTTTGAGCTATGTATTCTGAGGCTAAGTTATTTATTTATTGCTCTACCAATGTGAAATCCAGAGTACACTTATGTGAATTGACCTGTGAAATGTCCAAAGCTTTCTGAAAACTCTTATTTCTAGGCATTCTGAACATCAGACAAAAATTTGGAGGACATTAGGAAGCTATATTTACAGTGATGGAGTTTATTCTGATATAATGTTTCATAACCCCTCTCTCTTTCAGATTTACTTCTATTGGCTGTGCCGGGACACACATGCTTTTGAGTGGTTTGCAGATCTTCTGCAGCTGCTGGAGACCCAGATGCAGGAAAGGAACAATGCTGATTTCCTCAGCTACAACATCTACCTCACTGGCTGGGATGAGTCTCAGGTGAGGACGAGTGTCCAGATCTTAGGTCCTCCCCATAGTGTTCAGGCCTTGCCCACTTCCTCTTGGTTATTGATGTGTTCCTTGTATTGTTTTGTCCAAGGACAGTTAATGAAGTTATATGATTTAGCCCATTCACTCTCAGTATCACCACATGATTATTTAGACTATTGAGACTAGATTCAAAGCTAAGAAATCTAGGAAGAATAAAGGCCATGTCTGTCATTTTATAGAGCAATGCTCCTACCAGGGAGACTAAGACCAGATAGACAAAATTCACCACAGGGTAATGGGAACAAATTTTTATCTATCTATCTATCTATCTATCTATCTATCTATCTATCTATCTATGTGTCTTACTTTCATTTATATGTTTAAGCATGTCATATAATATTCTTAATACATGTATAGTTATTAAGCATATATAGACACCTCACCATATCCATGGGTTCTGCATCTGTGAATTTAATCAACCACGTATAATAAAATTATCTGTATTGAACATGATATAGTATAACTAGGTATTTAGCATTTATATTATCTTAAGAAGTATAACTAATCTGAAGATTATTTGAAGTATACAAGAGAATGTACATAGGTTTTGTGCAAATAATACACTATTTTGCATAAGGATCTTGAACACCCACAGATTTTGGTATCCAAATAGAGGTCTTAGAACCAATCCTTCATATATATGAAAGGAGAACTGAGCTATGTGCCAGGAATTGCCCTTAGTGTTTACATAGATTGTCTCTTTTTTTTCTTGCTGTCAACAACCCTTGAGGTAGCTACTATTATTATTCACATTTTACTGATGAAGAGATCAAGGCACAGAACAGATTAGGTCATCTGCCTAAAGGTACCCAGAAATTAAGTGGGCACAGTGAGAATATTCCATAACCTGCACTTTTACCAACTCCCAGTAGTTTATGATTATCAGTAGTAAATATATATATATATATATATATATATGTATATATATATATATGATGAAGGTGAGATATATGTGTGCAGTATATGTGTGTGTATGTATGTGTACTTGTATATCAAGTGACAGTGTGCTTTCAAACATGTTTGGAGGCTACTATAATAAAAAGCCTGTTCTCAATTGCCCCCCTCCCTCTCTGCCCCTACCAGGGTCATTTGGCAATGTAAACATATTACAGTTGAAAAAATCTAAGAACACTTCATGTAGCCTCTTTTATTTATTTATGTGTTTCTTTATAATTTGTATTGGTGCATTATAATATTGAAATTCATAGTGATACATTCATATATGCACATAAGACTATTTTATTGGTTTCTCATTCAAGAGGGAGGAGCCCTCATGATCTAATTGTTACCAGATAATGATTTCCACCTCCATTCTTGCTTCTCCAAAGGAAAGAATTCAATCAGAAAGCAGGACTGGGGAATATACAAGGTTTATTTGGGGAAGTGAAGGCACAGTGTAAAGAAGGCCATGATAGAAAAAAAAAAAGAAAAGAAAAGAAAGGGAGGGCTTCTATTCCAGAGAAAAATGTCTGGAAAGGATTGCTTTCTAGAGTCGAAAAATTGGGTGAAGTCTTCAATATGGCCAGTTTTATTCATTCTTGAAATGTTCCCCCTCAATGCATATGTATTTGGGGAGGTCACTATCTCTTTTCACATCACATGTTAGTACTCTGAGACACAACTTAGTGAGTCTGAGTTGTCTCTGACCCTTTCCCACAGGGAGAGAGGTCTAAATGAGGCCCTGCAGGGATTTTAGCCTTGTGATAACCCTGCATTTTTCTAATTACAGATATTTTCATTTAAAAGGGCCTGTTTAACCTCTTCCCTGGGTGCCTTACGTCCCCCTCCCATTCTAGATTATTTGCTCATCTCTAATACCCTGACATAATCTCCTCTTAAATGCTGCGCCTCTTAATACCATCATATTAGCAAACCCCTGAATTTTGGATGGGATACATTCAAACCAGAGCAGCTAACTATGCCCAAATGGTTTCTCAAACCTGGGCATCTTTCACTTGCACCCTGTCACTGTGAAGACTGACTTCTCATTTGGGTTTGGATATTATTGTCTATTATAAATTCTCCAAGTCTTAGGAGAGTCTTGAAGCAGATATAGATGCAGGGACACAGGATCATTAGAATTGCTGCTCCAAAGTACTTTCAAAATGACACTTCTGCAATTTTAAAACAAAATAATTAAAAACTGTTTATTAAAATGAAAGCCAGGACGGCCGGGCGTGGTGGCGCACGCTTGTAATCCCAGCATTTGGGAGGCTGAGACTGGAGGATCCGGGTTCGCGGCCAGCCTCAGCTACCTAGTGAGGCACTCTGCAACTTAGTGAGACTCGGTTTCAAAATAAAGAATAAAAAATAGGGCTGGGGGTGTAGCTCAGAGGTAGAATGTCCCTGAGTTCAATCCCCAGTACCGCAAAAAAAAAAAAAAAAAAATGAAACCCAGGAAAAATCTATAATTTATAAATTAATTTATTGTTTTGTTACTTTAAAAAGCCTGTTTTTTTTAAATATGGTATTTATTTGCACTAAAAAATAATTACTTTTCTTTGCAAAACTGCTCCATATAGGGAGTGACCACCTTTCTTAACCTCCTATCCATCCCCATCATCCATTCCCTATCTAATGAATTTAAAATCTGATATATTTAAAAAATACATTTATTTAGCTACTTGTAGGAAAAGTGCTTGTTCAAGCTAAGGCCTCCTAGAATTACATCAGAAAAACAGCATGTATGTATACACACACACACACACACACACACACACACACAGTGCTTTAGGTTTTATTTGATGTCTCATGAAGTTGCCAAAATACTAGTGCATTTTAGTCTAAGACTATTTCAGTTCTTAGTAATTCTCCCCAAAGAGTGTGAGTGTATTAGGGTGAAGACAGAAACTCAAACATAGAGGGAAAAACAGACACTATCCACACTTCAATGCCTGACTCAAATGCTATGTGGCCTAAAACTTTCCCTTAATGTCCCAAAGCACCTTCCTTCTTTGCTCTCATTAGGATGCTTATGCCTCTTCCATTGCACTCATTTCAGCCTACAGTACAAATAGGATTATTTGCATTTATCCTTCCATATCTCCCCTTCTATAATGGAAATTGCTTGAGGGAGACCCAGTATCTTTATTTATTTTCTAGCCTCCAGTATGGTGTCTTGATCCATATATATGCATGAATATAATGGGTAGTAATATCTTGGTGTGTAAAGGTGGGCAAGGTAGTGCACATTTGTAATCCTAATACTCTGAAGGCTGAGACAGGAGGATCACAGGTTTGAGGCCAGCCTCAGCAACTTAGCAAGACCCTCAACAACTTAGGTAGCCCCTGTTTCAAAATTTAAAAAAAATAAATAAAATAGGGCTAGGGGTCTAGCTCAGAGATAGAATACCCCTGGGTTCAATCTCCAGTACTCCCCCTCTCCCCCCAAAAGATATTGGTGTGTATAATGTGGAAATATATTTGTGTGTATCGTTTACAGTATGTCTCTTTTTCCTGAATTCATGTCCTTTGCTACAGGCCAATCACTTTGCTGTGCACCATGATGAGGAGAAAGATGTGATCACAGGCCTCAAACAAAAGACTTTGTATGGACGGCCCAATTGGGATAATGAGTTCAAGACAATTGCGAGCCAACACCCTAAGTAAGGAGTCACCCACTGGAGTATGGTTGAGGCTTGAGATCTGTCTAAAGCAGCAGCTCCCAAGCCTGACTAGACTTGTGTATTCTAGAAACCAAGATATCCACATTACTATAATGAGATTGAATTCATGTCCAATAACAGGTTCCAAATATCTTTGATTTTAAAAGAGGAAATCTTTAAATCATGGCAAGCTTACCTGGAGAGATCCCCAGGTCCCTAGCTTAGAATTTCTCAACTGCTTATTCCAAGCTGGGCCATAGATTGTTTCCTAAATTTCACTAGTTTATCTACCTCTTTTAAATATTCAATATGATATATATTATTATGGAAACACAATCCTTAATGTGTTATAGCTTCTGAGTCTAAAATCATAAGCTGACAGACGTCCCATGGTCCTTTCTGCTTTCACTAAAATTTAAGTCATCATGAAACCTTGAGGAAATCCCCTATCTTGCCAGATCACATGAAAAACTCAAAAGCTCACCATGAATATATCCTTTAGATTATTTCTTCTTATACTTCAATGAGCATGATTTAGTAAGTCTGGGGCAGGGCCCAGGAATCTGCATTCTTAAAAAGTTAATGCCCAGGCTACTGGTCTAGAACCATTCCTTGAAGAGCAAAGCTTAACTGAAACATTAGGGAGATGGAGTTACATTAAGTTGTTGTCAAAGGTCAATGTTGGAGTACCTAGACAGAGTTTGTCCCTGGTTTCAAGATGCCAGAAAGGGTATAGGGACACAAAGCCCTAAAGAGAAGTAGCCCTCAGACTCACAAATTAATCACCATTTTCTCTATGCCAGAAGTTTCCAAATACTCTGCTTGGATTTCATTTTTCAGGGAAGTCAATTGCCTTTGGAATTATCCAGCTGTCCCCACAATCAGAGCCTAGCTCCTCTCCTACAAAATAATCTGAAATCTTGCCATTTGTGGAAATGACAAAGGAATAGAGGGGACTGGCCCTGGGACATCAATTGGTAGAAAATTCCTCCACCTACTTTGTAGTCTGTCTCATCCCAAAGACTGAAACTTTTTTTTTCTTTCCCAAAAGTACCAGAATAGGAGTTTTCCTCTGTGGTCCTGAAGCCCTGGCTGAAACCCTCAGTAAACAGAGCATCTCCAACTCTGAGTCTGGCCCTCGGGGAGTGCATTTCATTTTCAACAAGGAAAACTTCTAACTCGACTCATCCACAAGGAAATAAACATAGGTTATGCTGCCAAATGCCCAAATAATGCTGGTGGATATAAGTTCCTTCATCTTCAAAAAAGAAGGAAAATATACTATGATGTATTGGTTTCACTGAAAGGAATGTCAAAGATTGTTTGCTAGTGATGTTACATTTATATAGGTCTTTATGCTTTTCAAAGCACTTTTACAAACATTATTTCATTTATTCATCTCCATAAAGGAAGGTAGGGTAAGAATCCCAGACTCATTTTTAGGATAAAACAATGGGGGCTTGAAAAGATTCACTAGTTTCCTTATGATTATGAAGCTCAGACTGGATTGAGGCCATCTGACTACAGTTTTGGTAGTCTTCTCAGGAGGCCAGGCTGCCTCAAAAATAAGTTTTTATACTCTCCCAAAGAAGAAGAAAATCAAGGAGTAGGTAGTGATTTTTCACTGGGGTCATCTATGTTATCATTATTGCCATATTGAAGGATATTTTTCATACTCTGGCTGGCTCCTCTGGTCCTGCTCCCTATACTATGAAAGAAAAGCTCACTGCTTTACTGCCAGAAATGGCCTCCTCTAGCCAGCCTTTGTGAATTTTGAACTTAAGAATTATGGTATGGCAAATATGTATTTGATAATGGGCATCTGGCTTAAAGAGAGTTCACCCCTTCATTCACTTCAATACAAGTAGACATGGATATAATTTGTATAGCTAATGTTTTATTTTTATTATATCATCATCATCTTCTTACTGAAATGTATGTCCTAAATCTAAGATTCTCAGTTAACTGTGTAGCTATTTAATTCATGCCCAATAGAATGTACTGGATATCTATGTGTTCAAGAGAGAGTATCTAAATCCCTGTTAGTGTGGCCAAAGAAATTCTTCCTTTTCCTTTCTTTATCTTCTCTTTTGCCTTCTTCCTTTCTCCTTCTTCTCTTTCTCCTTCTCCTTCTCCTTCTCCTTCTCCTTCTCCTTCTTCTTGTCCTCCTTCTCTTCTTCTCCCATTTCTGGAAACTAGAAACAGCTTTATGTGTTCCACTTCCTGGAGCTCCAAATATTTAGAACTATTGAGCTTTGGTAATAAGGAAGAAAGAAAAGAAAGCAGAGGGAGGGGAAGAAGAATTCCTCAAGGGGAAAGCAAAAAGAGGTGGAAAAGAGAACAGAAGGAAAGTGGGAAAAAGCAAAAAAGAAGGGAAAGGTAGTGGTAGGCAGTCTCACATTGGTCACTTCCTTCCCCAGATGTCTTAGTTCTGTATATATTGAATGTAATTGAAGAAGGCATATACAGATTCATCTTACTTTGGCTAAATATGGTATTGAATCTTTTCAAATTCTTGTCACAAATTCTGATGCTCAGTGGGCATATTCAGGGGACTTGGATGAACTAAGTAAAAACTCACTAACTTAGCAAGGTTCTCCGCAACTTAGGGAGAACCTGTTTCAAAGTAAAAACTAGCCAGGCATGGTGGTACATATCTGTAATCCCTGTTGGGAGGCTGAGACAGGCGGATTGAAGGTTCAAGGCCAGCCTCACCAACTTAATGAGACTTTGTTTCAAAGTACACAATAAAAAGAGCTGGGGATATAGTTCAGAGGTAGAATGCCTCTGAGTTCAATCTCCAGTAAATATATATATATATATATATATATATATATATATATATATACATATATATATGTATACATATATATATGCATACATATTATATACTATAAAATAAAATAGAGCTGCTGGTATAGCTCAGAGGTAGAATGCCCTTGGTTTCAACTTCCAGTTCTACCAAAAGAAAACAAAACAAAACAAAACTCAGTTGTTTCTCATTGTACTACTGTTCCTTTAGCCTCCCAGGATTCTCAGGGCACTGAGGGGAAATTTTGATAAATAAGACCCCACTGCATGAGCAAATGCCGCCTCCAAGAAGTGTGTAGGAAAGGTTCCATGTGGAGAAAGTTAGGTCCAGAAAGTTAGGTTCAGGTTGCACTCCAGGTATTATTTCATTCATTTAACAAACATTTATTGAGCTGTTACTATGACTTGGGTACTGTGCGCATAGATTCAATTCTCTATACTAAAGGGTGAGCAGGAGGAGGAACCTCAGCTATGAGTGTGCACCTATTGGCCTTTTCTAACCTACACAGTATAAGTAAAAGTAGCTCCATTTGTTGCTCTGAGGATGTTTCCCTGGGATTTTCTACCTTTTACACCAACGCATATACCAAAATAACTCTGCCTCAGATTAGTCTGGTTATGAGATGAAAAATGAGTGTAAAAGTGCTTGCCATTATGAGAGCTTCCCTCTTTATTCTTCTCTTAAACCTCCAGCAATCAGCTATCAGCCACCAGCTGCCAGCACAGCTTTTTTTAGTGTTTAGTATTTAGCATTAAGTAACAGGTACTGAGAGAATGAAGAAGTGTTTTAAATCTCAAGGCTACGAAGGCTTCCCTTAGTTCGCCTGCTTTTGCAATATTGTGTTTATGAAATTTGAATGTATTCATGCATCATCTGTAAGTATTTTTTTCTAGAGAGTCTGGAACTTAATTCCTAGGAAGAACTATAAAAACCATTCTTAACTATTAAAATTAACGAGCTTTCCATGTGTCTGTGTTATTGATTTTGGTACTAAAGAGTAAAATCTTTTGGCAAAGATTTTCTCTTCTTTGGTAGGGTTGAAATTGTTCTGTAGTTCAGTAGATGACATGTCAAACATTGCACAGTTTATGGATTGGGAAAGAAGGGAAAGCTGAGGACCAAGTTTGGTGCCAATGTCCTAATGATCCTCATAGCAGTGGAATAAGTATGTGTCACTTCACATCACGGACAGAATTTTGAAGACATAGTAGCCACAGTATGACCTCTTTTCCCATTTCCACTGATCTTTTTATGTTCTAATTTCACACTTGAATGGCATCAAGTGAGACTGTGGACATGTATGCTCATGGTTTTGTACTGGTCATTGTTTTAAATGAGTCACCCAGTTATGATACTCACTATCTATGAAATGTATAGGCCCGTGGACTTATGTTTCTGTCGGAGTCAGCAGGTGCTGCCATAGAGGGAAAGAATATTACCTAACACAAATAATAGAAATGACAAACATTTAGTGAACACGCACTATGCCAGACATTTTACATATACTTCAGTTAATCCCTCAGCAACATCACAAGTTGGTGATTTTATCACAATTTTGTTGATAAGGAAACTGAGTCTGGGAGAAGATAAATGATAAGCAAGTTCCTGCAACTAACAGAGGAGTATGTCTACACTAAATCCACATTTTCTAGAAATAACATCGATGTTCTTTCTACTACACTAGTAGATTAGATGGGTATAAGTAATAAGAATATTCTCAAAGTTATTGTGCTAGGTACACCTTGTGCAGATGGAAAACAGTGGTAGTTTAAACAAAGTATCTTGGTATCTTAGTTCAGAAATGCCAAGTAACCTGATTCATGCTGACTATGACTTTTAAATTAAGATAAAATATAATCTATCAAGAAATTAATTTATTTTGCTTCAAGAAAAGAAATTTACTTACTAGGTGTATTTATTTTATTTATAAATTATTTCTGTCTTTCAGGGAATGGCCAGTTATTGTTTCTGGTATTTAAAAGAGAGACAATATTACATGAGGAAGAAGCCAAAATTTCTCTGGTTTTGAACTTTTTATTTAAAAAAAAAGCCAAATTATAAGAGAATGGAATTTCTCAACTATAAATGCTATTGGGCAAAACAGAAACTGCTGACAGAGGGTAGGAAATATGACCACTAGATATTTCTAAAATGTGGAAATAAGATCAACCAGATGGCCTGAGATTCTTTAAAAATTGTAGTCTTTATTATCTTGTGAGAGTAGTTGAGGAAAGGAATAGTCCAAACAGTTGGATAGTCCAGTTAATAATTATTATTAATAGATTACCATTTTTTTGTGGTACTGGGTATTGAACCCAGGGGCATTCTACCTCCGAGCTACACCTCCAGCCCAATTTTTTATTCTTTAGTTTGAAACAAAGTCTCACTAAGTTGCTAAGGGCTTCACTAAGTAGCTGAAGCTGGGCACAAATCTGTTATTCTCCTGTCTCAGCCTCCCAAGTACTGGGATTCAAATACACTGTTCTGTGGATAAAAGAAAGACTAGGAAAGTAACAGGAGCAGAGGTCACTGTGAGTTTATTTTCCAGATCTACTTAAACGTCTTTTGGAAAAACCCAAAACACTATATTCTGAAACTTCATCCTTCAGGGGAGAACATTCCAAAGACAGAAAACCCAATTCATATTAAAATATGGTTAAAAAGATCTTCATAAATCTTGAAAGTATATTAGAATATCAAGTAATCACCAAGTTTACCATTATGTTAGATCAGTTGATTGCTAAACATTGCTTCCTCTTTTCAGTTATGTAATTCACAGTTATGTAACAATAAAAAATCACTAACCCACCCACATTCATGGAAAAAGCTAAACATCACTCTTTTGTGTCAGATGATGTCAAGTCAGGGCATAAGGAATGAATCACTCTTTCCTTCCTAAGAGATTTTAGAGCAAATCTCAGATATCCTTGTGTTGGTTGATAAGAAAAAAATCATGCTGTCTAAACATCTCTCAGGGATAGTGAATGTGTCTGTATTAGCTGAAAACCACCAGGGCATTCTATTGCCATAACAGTTAATCCAGACCTAGCTATTGGAGGTCTGCAGTGCTATCGGATCATCCTGTTTTCCAGCTGGGAGCTCTGCATCATCCACAGCTAAAATATCACACTCAGACATCTTTGTTGTCAACTCCCTTCTGTGTTCATTACCTAGTGTTCCATTTTGCTGAGGCCCATGTGTCTGGGGCTTTGCTAAAATAAAAGGCAATAGCAAGTTTCACCATGTCCAACTCACAAAGAAAGTAAGCTGTAAGATAATCTTCAAGAAAACAAGTTTTTGGATTTTTTTTCCTTTGTAGAATATAATTGGCAAACTTTACTTTCCATGTGGTATATTTAAAATGAATTTTGAAAAATCTAACTTCTCTTTAAGATATTATATATCAAAAGGTGAGGAAATATGAATAGGAGGAAAATTTAAAACAAAAGAAGATAGTATTAGCATGAACTAGAGAGAGAGAAACAAAATAGAGGACATTAAAATGAATAGAATATTTTTGTGGCTTTTAAAAAAGATAAATAATGCGTATATTGATTAAAAATTGATCCAAAATTTCCATCTCTTTCTGTATTCCCATGCTCTGCAATGTGTTGTAGTTCTATCAAGAGGACAAGTTCTGTCTTGTCTTGAATAGACAAGTTCTGTCTATTCAAACAGCACTCCTGGAATATTTCTTTTGAGTGGTATAGTTAGGGCATTAGATCCACAGAGAAGGAAAAAGTCATCCTAGCACACAACTCAGTTCAAGGTGAAAAATATTCATGTCATGATAATGTAGCTGTTTATTGGTTTTCTAATTTTAGAATGAATATACAAATCACTTAGCCATGGTTAAAAATAAAATGTAAAGTTATTAACCATGACAATATATAATTAGTGTCACAATAGAAGGGGTGGTGTACTGATGAGGCTTGAAGGAGGAAAAAGATATGCCATTTATGTATGTAGATTCGACCATGGGAATTAGGCCTACTTCTAGTGTCAATTTCTGTTTTACTCAGGACCAGATTATGCTGCAACAACAAACTGCCTCAAAATTGCAATGGCTTAAAGCAACAAAATATTACTTACTGCTATATTATGTGATCATGCATGTTGGCTGGGAACAAGGGGCTTGTTCAATATTTTGCTCCCTTATGGACTCAGGTAAGGCAGGTTCCATCTCCTTGTTTCCACTGTGTGCTACAAGCTTTATCTCATTTAATTTTTTAGAAAAATTATTATCTCTGGTTTTCAGAGGAGGAAATTGAGGCAAAGAGATATTAAGTAATTTCTCCAATAACACATCTAGGAAGAAAGTTAGGATTTCAATCTGGGCAATGTGTTTTTCCCCAAACTGACCCCATACATTCATAGAATAAAAATGAAAGATCCAGGTAAAAGAAAGGAGATGCTTAAATTTACTGGGATGGGGGAGGTAGGAGTTTATGTTAAAAACTGACCTTGGAAGAGAATGCTAATTCAAAACCTAGGATTTTAATTAATAACAGTATGTAGAAACAAAATTAGGTCATGCTGTTATAAAGCAGTTAAAAATTGGGTGAGAAAAACACGCATCTATTTTAGTAAATCCATTTACCTAACAAAGTGCTTAAGGCATAATCCTTAAATATAGCGAAGTGTGGCTTCCAGATCTAGGGCTGCTGTGAGCCCTGGAGAGCCTGGGATTATCTGCATGGATCAGATATTCAGGGATTTGATGTTCATGAGGAAGCAATGCTGCTTGAAGCCCTAGGAGTTGTATGGAGAGCTGAGATAGATGTTCCACTACAAGTGATATTCTAGGTGGGAAAAAAACATTTTAAATAGAGAAAAATGGATTCCCCTCAGAATTACTCCAGGGCTGCACAGGGTATGGTAGAGAGGAGACTTTTAAGTGCTGCACTGAGTGATTTGTTCCTCGGTCTCCTGATGCAAGCTGAGAGTTCAGTTGTCTGTCATCTAGTGAACCTCTAAGAAACTGGGAACTGGAGGCAGAGCACGAAAACCCTTGTGCGGGTGTGCTTGCGTTTGAACTCATGGGTATTCAACCTCCGAGTTACACCCCCAGCCCTTTTTATTTTTTGTTGTGAAACAGGATCTCACTAGGTTGCTGAGAGTCTTGCTAAGTTGCTGAGGCTGGCCTCAAACCTGCAGTCCTACTGTATCAGCCTCCCAAATACTGGGATTACAGGTATGTGCTACCACACTTGGCTACCATTGCATTTTGAAGCCATGTAGAACTGTCTCTAACACTTAGAAGAGTAGGACCCTTTCCCAACCTAGCTAGTGTCTTATATAGGAGAAAAACCTACTGATGACAATGAGACTGTGAGGCAGGTGGCAACTGTAGCCACAGCTATAGCCACAATGGGTATCACTTACCTTATCAGTATATGTTACAGTTTATGACTCCCTATTCCCTGCAAAACTTCCTTCACTTGGCTTTCAGACCCCTTGCACACTCTTATAGTTTTCTTTATATTTCACTGTTTTCTGTGGTCTTTTCCATCCCAGGAAATGAAAACTCCATTTGCTTAAGCCCAAACCCCAACATATCCATGATTCTTCTCTCTTATACATATCACATGCAATCTGTCATCACATCATGTAAACTCTTTCAAAACATTGCTAAAATCTGATAACTTCTCACCATTCTTCCCAGAGTAGCCAGGTTACCACATCCCTCCTCTACTCAAAACCCTCTTCTGATCAGGTTTGCATCATCTCACAGAGTTGGTCCTATATGACCAGGTCCCTTATTACCTATTTGGTCCCATTTCTCATCAGTATACCCCTTTTTTACTGAGCTCCAGTGACACTGGTCACCATGCTGTCCCTTAAACATACTGAGATTTGTCCTACTTCCAGATCTTTACATTTGCTGTCCCTATACCTGGCATATTCTTTTCCCTCATACCTGTGTAGCTTCCTTCTTCCCTCACCTCCTGTAGTTTGTAGCTGAAATAGCATCCTTATTAGAGAGTTCTGCTCTGATAGTCCAACCTAAAATAGCAGACCTGCCATTACCCTCTCTTTGAATAACTCCCTATCCTCCCTTACACTATTTCTTATTTCTCTACAGCACATATTACCATCTAAGCATATTTATTGTCTGCCTCTCTCCACTAAAATGTAAGCTCTATAAGGGTACAGTTTTTTTTTTCATATTACCCCAAAACTTGTAATAGTGTCTAGTACATAGCTTTTCCCAGGTTCCAGTGTGATGAGTTTAAAGTTTGGTATATTTCAAACACTTCAAACAAAAGGATATGTTTTATAGGAAAAGCTGGAGATCTGTGATCATTCATCTTGGGTAAGGGGCCAAAGTAGGCAGAGAGACATAATTTTGAACCTCACCAGCACACAATCAATAGCATCATTCTGTCCCCTGGTGGCAGCACAGCTAAACTGCATTCAGGGAAAAAAATCTCTTGAGGATGAGAAAACAAAACATTCAAGTTTTTTTTTTTTTCTTCTTTATTTTGAATCCGGGTCTCACTAAGTTGTGGAGTGCCTCACTAGGTAGCTGAGGCTGGCCGCAAATTCAGATCCTCCAGTCTCAGCCTCCCAAATGCTGGGATTACAAGCGTGTGCACCATGCCCGGCAACATTCAAGGTTTTATTGGTGCATTGTAGTCTCACATGATAGGGATACACATGCAAGAACACTTGGTGAGTTTCCCCCAGGCTCCCTCCCTACTCCAAAGTAAGACCTTTCAAAGCCTGTTCCAAGATGGGCATGGTGGCTCATGCTTGTAATTCCAGTACTTGGGAAGCTGAGACAGGAGGATCGCAAGTTTGAGGCCAGCCTCAGCAATTTAGCTAGACCTACAGGACTTAATGACACCCTGTTTAAAATTTTTTAAATAAATGAAAATGGCTAGGGGTATATCTTGGAGGCAGAATGCTCCTGGGTTCAATCCCCAGTATCAAAATAATAATAATGATAATGATGATGATGATAATAATGATGATGATGATATCTGCTCAAATCATAAGTGTGTTCACTGTGTGTTCTTGGGATATAGTTCTCCCAAGGCTTCTCCTCCATGAAATCTGACCATGCTTCCTTACTTGTCTGAGTTGCACATCAAAGAGGACCAATTGAATGGAAGACATCCTGGATCCATGTTTGGCTATAAAACAAAACCTTCAGTCCAGGTCCCAAGCAACATCCTCTCATAACCTTCTGTCAAGTGTATTTGTAGATGGGAAATGGAACTAAATAGGTAATAAGGGACCTGGTCATATAGTACCAAGTCTGTGAAATGGTTTTGAGCAGAGGAGGTACATGGTAACCTGGCTACTGTGATTGTGGGAAGTATGGTGGAAAGTGGTCAGATTCTAGCAATGTTTTGAAAGGATTTACAGGATGTGATGATGGATTGCATGTGATATGTATAAGAAAGAAGAATCAGTGATATATTGGAGTTTGGGCTTAAGCAAATGGAATTACCATTTCCTGTGATGGAAAAGACCACAGCACAAAGAGAGAAATACAAAGAAAACTTGAAGAGTGTGAAAAGGGTCAGAAAGGATTTCTGTTGTGGCTGGGGATCCCTTCCAACTCTAGGATTCTATCACTTCATAATACTCCTTTCTCACTCCACTCCTTTCCATTCTGTGGCCCTTGATATCCCTAATTTTCCCACCCTGGAATTTGGCTCGCTGGAGGAATCCACATCCTTGGATTCTTCACTGTGTATTCTTGCTTCTGCCTAACAACACATATTTTATTCCTGAGTTGTGGCTGGAAATATTACCTCTCAAATGTGTTCTTGATCACAGTTGACTCCCTAAGCAAATGGCTTTCTTTCTTTTTTTTTTTTTTTTTTTTTTTTGTGGTACTAGGGATTGAACCCAGGGGCATTATACCTCCAAGCTACACCCCCAGTCCTATTTTTTGTTCTTTATTTTGAAGTAGGGTCTCACTAAGTTGCAGAGAGCCTCACTAAATAGCTGAGGCTGGCTGTGAACCCGGATCCTGCGGTCTCAGCCTCCCAAGTACTGGGATTACAAACATGTGCCACCACGCCTGGCTAGCAAATGGCTTTCTAATCTTAAATGCATACAAGTTACCAGAGGAGAATGTTCAAAATGGAGCATTTTAGTTCTGCCTTAGCTCACTGTATGATTCTGATTCAGGTATCACCACTCTAAGTGGTTTATGGACTACATCTGGGAGTACTGGCCAAAGTGGTAGCATAACAGAAGAGGATGCTGAAGTCCTGCCCTTAACTCTACCCTGAAATCTCAAAAGCAGAGTCAGGAAATTTTCTAAGGCTATATTCAGAGTTTGACTTGCTTATAAGGTATGCTCTGTATGTTGATATGGAGAAGAATATGGCCCAATGTTGCCAAAACTTCTGGCCTAAGCTGCTGATCACTTTTGTTCTATCTCTGATTTCTTTGGGCAAACATTTTTGCTTGAACCTTCTTGCTTGCTTGGTGCCAGTCTTATGCACTAGATTTTCAATTTGTCCCATTTTAGTTCTATAATGCCCTATAACATATATCATCAGGTAAAATATACCAGACAATCTCCTGGAGACAAGCAAAGAGTTAATTTAGCATCAAATATGTTAGGTTCTTGGTTCAGATTTTTTTTTAACTCCTTAATATTAAAGGTAAACATGACCTAATTTGTCCCATTCATTTTATAAATGAATTAAGCACAGCTTAGAAAGATGAAATGATTATTTCAAAGACACATAACTGCTTGGAGGTAGAGCCAGGGCTAAAATGCAGGCCTTCTTGTACTCTGCCAAGTGGCGCTGCTGCTAGCAGAGATGAAGCGAAGGGCATTGATGAAGCTGATCCCAGTGAATACTTAAGCAAAATTTATTCAACTCAACAAACAGGAAATCAACCCTTATGACCTCTTTAGTTTTGTTCTCTAATGGAAATTCTATGTAGCACACACATGGTAATACACACATATGCATGTGTAGATACACACACATACACATAATTATACATAAAAAGAAGGGCAAATATGATATCCCAAGAATGCCCCCCAAAAGTAGGCCTGATGTGTATGATTTTGTGCTTTTGGGGGCCTGTGCTGTGCTTTACAATGAACTTCATTTTAGAATGATAATTTTAAGGAATGGCACAGGACCTCTTCAGATATATGTTTATGGATATATTATATATTTGTACATGGGAGAGAAACTTGCTATTTTTAAATATCTTGTTTTCTCTTATCAAAATAAACATTTTAAAGAATTTTACAAGTAAAATAAGATATAAAAAGTACACAAGTACTATAATCTGATAATTCTACTTCTAAGGTGTTTAGAGATGCATTGGTACATAGACACCAGAAGGTTTGTACAAAAATACTCATAGCAGCATTGTTTGAGAGAGTAGAACATGGGAAATGAGTAAACCACGGCCTATCCATACCACTATAATACAGTAGCTATTCAAGGTGACTCTGTATATACTGACATGAAAAAAAAATCCAAAAGGCATATTGGTACATAAAGGGAAAAATCCATAGAATCATACACACAAACAAACACCTAAAATAATACATTAATATATTTATATAAATGAAAAACAGGCGCCTACATTCATGTATATCCAAATGGCAGCAGTTTGTTTTTTATCTCTTGGGAGTAGACAGGGAAGAGGAAAACAAAGAGAAGACAAGATGGGGAACAAGGGACAAGTTAGACTTTTATTATACTGTGATGTTTTACATAAAAAAGTATTCATGTATTGTGTAATTTAAATTGTTTTAAAAATTAACATAGAATTGTCTATCTAAAACCATATAATACATAAAGTAATTATCATCCTTTCCTCCTCCATAATTTATCTCTCCTCCTTTTGGTGGATATTTTAGTTGTTTTTCATTTTTAATTTGCTATTATGAAAAATGTAGCAAAAATTATTTGCTTTTATTCTTTCTCCACTCATGTTATTGTTTCTGTAATATAGATCCAAAGAACTTTGGATATAAGTACTTGTGATATAAGTTCTTAAAAATTTTACAGATGCTGCAAATTGCCTTCAAAAAAGAGCATATTAATGATTCATAGAACATTATTTATGTGCTAATTCCCTCCTATACATTATCATGGCTGCAATAATAGCAGTCTAGCAGTCACACCCAGATGTTTTGATTTGGCCTTAAGCCCATTCCACAGCAGACTTCATTTCCTACCCTTTGCCTATTGACCATAGGTGAAACAAGTACAATGTCTGACCAGATTAGCCAGTCAATGAAGGGAACTGAGAGGGAGAGAGAGGTGATGATAAAAGCTTAGATCTGCAAAAACTGTGAAATTGAGACCAACTAATCACCCATGGGCTATATGTGACCTATAGACATGTTTCCTTGGTCCATATAATGCTGGGCACACTATTTTTTTAAAATTTAATTGGTGTCAAATGTTAAGGCAGTGCTGCTTAATCTCCATAATGTTTTCTTTCATGTAGTTCTCCATGTACAGAATCATCAATTTATATAAAATTCTTGAGAGCTTTTTATTCACTCACACCTTCCTTGTGAGGTGGAGTGGCTTCTTCCTTTCTTCTTTGTAGCTGGCTCCCCAGAGAGATTGCCTTTCTATCTTCAACTGAGTGGTAATTCTAGTGCTGGAGTTTAATATGAGAAAGGCCAGTAGCCCTCAGGAAAGTCCCATTCTGGAACAGAAATCTAGTATTTTGATACTGATCTATTTTTTCTCCTTATCCCTCATTGATTCCAAACTAAATTAAGAAATAAGTGTACTATTTACTGGACCTCGTTAAGCCCAAACATCCATGTTTAAAAATATTGATATTGTGATATTTTTCACACTATAATCAATATTTCTGATTTTTTCCATTTTTTAAACTGGAAAATTGGGCAATGCTTGTTTTTGAATGGTGACAATACTGGAGTGGAGATATAGTTTCCCTTTTAGAAGGGGCATGTGCTAGCCAACTCATCACTGTCCTTACTATTCCCTATTGTTTTTTTTTTTTTTTTGATATGTAGACAGAAAGGAACTGGCATTCAGCATCACATGGTGATAGAGTTGTGGTGGAATGAATAACATTCTCACTCAAAGATGCCATATCCTAATTCTTGGAACCTGTGAATACAGTATGTTCATAGCAAAAGTAATTTTACAGATATGATTAAATATCTTGGGGATGGAATAAAATCCTGGGTGCACTCAATTAATCACAAGGTTCTTAGTAAGGAAAAGATGGAGACAAGAGGCTCAGAGTCAGAGAAAGAACCAGAGGTCAGATAATACAAAGATACTACACTGCTGGCTTTGAAAATCCAGGAAGGAATCACCCAAAGAATGCAAGTAGCCTCTTGAAACCAGAAGAGGCAGGAAAAAGGATTCTTTTCTACAGCATGCAGAAGGAACTCAGTCCTGCCTACACTTTGATTTTCATCCAGTAAAACCATTTTAGAATTCAGATCTCCAGAACTATAAGCAAATAAACGTGTTGTTTTAGGTCACCAAATTTAAGCAACAATAGAAACCTAAACCAAAAGTGAAGAAGTCAAACATTTCTTGTACTCATATCTCTATCATGAGAAGGAAAACAGAAACTATATCAAGATAGCTATATATTTAAAAAATGAGAGAGTATTTATTTGTGGAAGAGTAGTGGAGAGAGCATCCAATACTCACCTCACCTTTCATTAAAAGTATTCTAGTTTTTGTTAAAATATTCAACCTTCTCTCATAAGTCTAATATACTTTCAAGAAAAATAACCCTTTTTCTGGATTAAGTGTAACTCTATCAGTGCTTTAGTGAATCAGTCAGGAGCCCAAACTTAAGAGATTCAGTGCATAGAATTTTCCAGAATACAAAATTGACATTACTTGCCATGTGACCTAATTTTGATGAAAGCATCCAATTCTGACCTAGATAGGGAGATCTTCAAAGACATTTCTCCACATGGTCTTCATATTTTAAGGTTCCCAGAGTGGGAGTGGTTGTCTATGTTTTTCCTCTAATATAGAACAGACATGAAACATCAGTGGTGTTGCAAGTGTCTCTACAAAATTCTAGCTTTATCCCTGGGATCCTTAGAAAGCATTTTGGGAAGAGATATTCTTCATGAAGTAACCAGGGGAACATTTCTAGTTAAACCTAGATTGTTAATGTATTGTACATATTCAACAATGATATATTGCGACCATAGAGACATTAAGTGGGACCATGGAGAGAACTACAGGGTTTGCAACTAGACAAAGGTTATAATCTGGACCATTGAGGTTAATGCATATTGATGATGACCATCGAATTCTTGTAATGGATGAATGCTTAAGATCCTTACATAGAACCGAGCGTGG